>JAODAL010017935.1:0-76208 GCA_025379985.1 Phyllomedusa bahiana | reverse complement strand
GCTTGATTAGCTCTTCCCCCCCTTGTATATATCTCCCCCTTGTATTAGCTCTCTCCCCCTTGTTTATAGCTCTCCCCCCTTGTATATAGCTCTCCCCCCTTGTATATAGTCCCCCTTGATATAGCCTCCCCCCCTTGAAAAAGCTCTCTCCCCCTTTGTATATAGTCCTCCGCGTAAAAAAAAAAAAAAAAAAGTTTTGAAAAACTCCATTTACCTTTCCGCGCCCCCCCGTGTGGTCCGCGCTCCAGGGGGCGTTTCTGGCGTGAGGGGCGTGAGGTAATCCCCGCCTGGGCCAGGACTTTGCTCCGGGGTTTTCCTGGGCCCGGGAAAACTAGCGCTACCGGGGTGGGAAAATCAGCGACGCAGGAGGCGAGCATCGCTTCCTGCACCGCTTAAAGAGCGGTGTCACCCCCACTGGAAAAGGTAGGCGCTGCCTCGAAGGGCCCCCTGAGCGTGTGGGGCCCCGGGAAAAGCGCCTACCTGGCCCCAAAAGGAAAACGGCCCCTGGTCCCCTGTATAATTTATAGTGCATGGGCCCCCGTAAATTCATAGCTGCATGGTCAGTGTTAATGTTTATGCATAGGTCCCCTGTAAAATTTCATAGCTGCTAAATCCCCTGTATTATTCATAGCTCTGGTCCGTGTAAAATTTAAAGCTGCATAGATCCCCTGTATCATTTTATAGCGCAAAAGTCTCCTGTAAAATTTCATAGCTGCTTGTCCCCTTGTATAATTCAAGCTGCATAGGTCCCCTGTATAATTTTTTTGCTGCAAAGGTCCCCTGTATAATATAGTGCATCGATCCCCTGTATAATTCAAGCTGCATAGGTCCCCTTATTAATTCTAGCTGCTTGCCCGTGTATAATTTATACTGCATCGGTCTCCTGTAAAATTTATATGCATATTCCATGTAAAATTTTATAGCTGCATAGGTCTCCTTTTTATAATTTGTGCAGAGATCCCCTGTATAATTTATGCTGAAATAGGTCCCCTGTATAATTATAGTGATAGGCCCAGTTATAATTTATGGGGCCATAGGTCTTCTGATAATTTATAGCTGATAGTCCCCTGTATAATTTATAGCTGCACAGGTCCCCTGTTAATTCATAGCTGCATAGGTCCAGTGTAAAAATTTATGCTGCATAGGTCCCCTTTTAAAATTTATATTTTGCTAGGCCCCCCTTTTTAATTCATAGGTAGGTCCGTGTATAATTATAGCTGCATAGGCCCCTGAAATAATTTTAGCTGCATAGGTCCAGTGTATAATTTATAGCTGCATAGGTCCCCTGTATAATTCATAGCTGCATAGGTCCCCTGTATAATTTATAGCTGCACAGGTCCCCTGTATAATTTATAGCTGCACAGGTCCCCTGTATAAGTTAAAGCTGCTTGGGTTTCTTCTGTATAATTTATAGCGCATAGGTCCCCTGTATAATTCATGCTGCATGGTCCAGGTAAAATTTTATATGCTGCATAGGCCCCTTGTTTTAATATATGTTGCATAGGCCCCCGTTTTAATTTATAGCTGCTTAGGCCCCCTGTATAATTTTAGTGCATGGGTCCAGGGTATAATTTATGCTGCTTGGCCCCTTGTTTAATTTATAGCTGAAATTAGGCCCCCTGCATAATTCATAGCTGCATGGGCCCAGTGTAAAATTTTTTGCGGGCAAGGCCTCCTGTATAATTTTTTGCTGATGGGTTTCCCCTGTATAATTTCAATAGCTGCAGGGCCCCCCTGTATAATTTTAGCTGCATGGGTCCCTGTATAATTTAAAGCTGCTTAGGTCCCCTGTATAATTCTGGGCTGAAAGGTTTCTCCTGTAAATTCATAGTTGTTTGGGTTTTCCCCGTATAATTTTTTAGCTGTTTGGCCCCCTGTAAAATTTTATAGCTGAAACAGGTCCCCTGATAATTCTTTAAATTCATAGTGCATAGGCCCCCCTTTTATAATCTATAGCTGAAAAGGGGCCCCCTGTATAATTTTAGCTGCATAGGCCCCCTTATAGGTAAAGTTGAAAAAAATAACAATAATATTCCCTTTGTAAAAACTTCTCCCCCTTCTGCCCGTCCCTTGCCGGGTGCTGTGGGGGTCCGGTGGCTGTCAGAAAAACTGTCCCACGCTGGCAGCGTAAGGGACGTCCCCGTTTGACAGCGCGGGGGGGGACGCTCCCCCGGCGGGCCAACCGGACCCCCACAGCACGGGCCAGGGGTAAATGGCTGTGTGGCTTAAAAGGGAGGCAGGGAAGGGTTTAAAGTAATTTCACCACCCCGTCCATTTCCCACTGTGGCACCCAAATGCGGCTCGCAAAAAGGGGTTATTTCTTTCTTGCAGGTCGGGGGGAAACAGTTTGGGGGCCCAGAAAGCCCTTTTACCCGGGGCACGACCCCCAAATTTTAAAACCCCCCCCTTAGCGACTTTCCGGGGAAATTGTATGGTAAAATTCAATGACAGGGGGTTCAAAAAAGGGTCGGGAAATGCATTTTGGAGCGTTAATAATAATAGAAAAGTTATAGTAAATTAAAATTTTTTTCTGGGAGAAGGGTCATTGAACCCAGGGATTTATTCTGTTTGCAGATTGGAGTCCAAAAAATGGGGGAAAATTTGGGGTTCTTCTTTTGGGTTTTTTCCCTTTCTCGGGAAATTCAACACTTTAGAAAAAATAGGCTAAACGGGGAATGGAGGGTGTTTCTTAAAAAACCTCTTAATATGTGAAACTTTTTTTTTTTTTTTGAAAAAAGGAAAAAGGGGGGGTGTTTTAAAAAACTTTACATTTTTTTTTTTTCGTATTCAAATATAATTTTACAAAAGTTAAAACCCAAGTAGGTAAATTTTTCACTTGTATGAATGCATTCAGACTATATAATGACAAAAAGTGCAGGACAGACAATGTAAAAAAAAACAATAAAACCATAGAAATGAATAGGATAAAGGAATAACATTATCTATCGGTTGTATTAATAATTAATTGTTTTAATCTGCGGTAGTGACCTAAGAGACAAAGAGTTATCTATTTTTGAGAAATGGATGAGCCACTACTAATATGATTGTTATCATAAATCAACTTACTGAATAAAGTGAAATTTGAAGCGCAAAAGTATAAAGCAACTAATCATGCATAGTTCTGGACATGACTCGACAGGCCCCACACCCCACACACCTCAAAAGAGACAACTGGTATGTTGAATAGGTGAGAGAGGTCCATATGTATGAGGATAAATGATCAATTGTAACTGCTATACTCTGAGGAGGAGGTAAATGCTATCCATGCCCTCCATTTTTCAATGAAATTCCAAGAGATTGAGTTTGATCTGCTCTGAATTCCTCCACATGTAGCGAGTGGAAGATCTCTTTGAACCACTTGTGTGGATCTCCACCTTCTAGGAATGAATGCTTTAGCTGCGATCAGAAGGAAGATGATCAAGCTACCCTTGAGGACATATGTGGTCATAGGCAACATTAGTAGACGAACAGAGGGATTATCTTGAAGTTGAAAACCCATGATAGTTTTGATTATTTTTATGGCCCTAGAACAGAAGGGACGCATCTCCTCACATCCCCACCTAATGTGACATACTCCCAAGAGCCTTTCCACATCTCCAACATGTAGGAGGATCCAGAGGATATATGGAATATAATAAACGTAACAGCTGAGTTCTTAAATTCTAGGAGATGGAGGCTTTGTTGGCTAGGATGAAGGCCTTACTCCACTCTTCAACCGAGAACGTGCAACCCAGCTCCCTTTCCCAAATAGTTTGGAAAGTTGTTTTATTTTAAAAGATAGTTTATCTAATATATCATCATATTAATGATATGAGATGCCTCGGAGCATGCCGTTGAACACACAGTGATTCGAATCTAGTTAATGTTCTAGTTAATTAACTTTTGGTTTGGTTAGATTTATTAAAATGCTTGAGCTGCATATATGACCTTTAATTGGCATGAGGGAACCATTCCACTACCTTTGCAGCAATTGATGCTATATAATATGTTTTAATGTCCGGAAGTGCTAACCTGCCTTTTATTTTGGGTCCGATTAATATATCTCTTGCAATTCTAGAGTTTTTATTTCATAGTTTCATAGTTTGTAAGGCCGAAAAAAGACAAGACGTCCATCCAGTTCAGCCTGTTGTGCTAAGGTGTTGATTCAGAGGAAGGCAAAAAACCCCAATGAGGTAGAAGCCAATTGTCCTCATTTTAGGGAAAAATTCTGTCCCGACTCCAATCTGGCAATCAGAAAAATCCCTGGATCAATGACCCCTCTCCAGAATCCTAGACACTATAACTTGTTTATATTTTACGCTCCAAAAAATGCTTTCCAAACCCTTTTTAAACTCTGTTATTGAATTCACCATGACAAGTTCCTCTGGCAGAGAATTCCACTGTCTCACTGCTCTTACAATAAAGAATCCCTTTCTATGTTTATGTAGAAACTTTCGTTCCTCAAGACGTAGAGGATGCCCCCTTGTTCTAGATACAGCCCCGGGTATAAATAAATCTTGGGAGAGATCTCTATATTGACCTTTGATGTATTTAAACATATTTATTTATGTCCCCCCGAAGCCATCTTTTCTCTAAACTAAATAACCCTAATCTTGCTTATCTTTCTGGGTATTGTAGTCCACCAGTCCTTTTATTATTTTTGTTGCCTGCCTTTGTACCTGTTCAAGCTCTACAATGTCTTTCCTGTGCACTGGTGCCCAAAACTGTACACAATATTCCATGTGTGGTCTAACCAGTGACCTGTATAATGGGAGAATAATGCTCCCATCATGTGCATCTATGCCCCTTTTAATGCACCCCATGATTCTATTTGCCGTGGCCGCTGCTGTCTGACACTGGCTGCTACAATTAAGTTTACTGTCCTCCAGGATTCCCAAGTCCTTCTCCAAGTCACTTTTACCCAGCCTTTTTCCATTTAACATGTAGTCATGTAATGGATTTTTCTTCCCTATGTGCATAATCATGCATTTATCTGTATTAAACCTCATCTGCCATTTTTCTGCCCAGGCCTCCAACTTAGCCAGATCCCTTTATAATAACACATTATCCTCTATTGTGTTGATTACTTTACAGAGCTTAGTATCGTCTGCAAAGATCGATATTCTACTGTGCAATCCCTGTGTAAGATCATTAATGAAAATGTTAAAGAGGATAGGGCCCAATACTGACCCTTGTGGTACCCCACTAGTAACAGTGATCCAGTCTGAGCATGTACCATTAATTACTACCCTTTGTTTTCTATCAGGGAGCCAGTTGCTTACCCACTTGCACACATTTTCCCCCAGTCCAAGCATTCTAATTTTACTTACCAACCTTTTATGTGGCACCGTATCAAATGCTTTAGAAAAATCTAGATATATGACATCCAGTGCCTCACCCCGATCCAGTCTAGAACTAACTTCCTCATAGAAGCTGATGAGATTAGTTTGACAGGAATGATCCTTCATAAACCCATGCTGAAACGGGGTTATACTTTTATTTTCAGTGAGATACTCCAGGATAGCATCTCTAAGAGAACCTTCAAACATTTTACCTACAACAGAGGTTAAACTTACCAGCCTATAGTTTCCTGGATCCCTTTTTGACCCCTTTTTGAATATTGGCACCACATTTGCTATGCGCCAATCCTTTGGGACATACCCCGTTATTAAACAGTCCATAAATATTAAGAATAAGGGCCTATCTATGACATCACTTAACTCTCTTAGGACACATGGGTGTATGCCATCAGGACCTGGGGATTTGTCTATTTTAATCTTCTTAAGACGGAGCTGCACTTCTTCCTGGGTTAGACAAGAAACTTTCAAGTTGGAGTTTACCTCATCCCTCTGTTCAACAGGAAGGTCATCCTCCTCGGTAAATACAGTGGAGAAAAAAGTGTTTTTTAGGTTTGCTTTTTTCTCATTGCCCTCTACTGTCTCTCCCTCAATATTTTTCAAAGGGCCAACATTTTCTGTTTTAATCTTTTACTAATTACATACTTAAAAAATATTTTGGGGTTAGTTTTACTTTCTATGGCAATATGTCTTTCCGTCTCCAGCTTTGCTTCCTTTGTCTTTATTTTACACACTTTATTTTTTTCCCTATATCTTCTTAGCGCCTCTTCACTACCCTCCTGTTTTAGTAGATGAAATGCTTTCTTTTTGTTATTTATTACCTCTTTTACATCCCTGTTGATCCACATTGGGTTTTTCCCATTTCTAATTATTTTATTACCATAAGGTATGTTCCTCTCACAGTGGTAGCCTAGGATGTTTTTAAAAATATCCCATTTATTATTTGTTCTGCCATATTTAAACACATTTTCACAGTCAATACGATTTAGGGCCTCCCTAAGCAGAATAAAATTAGCCTTCCTAAAATTCAGTGTTTTCGTGGCTCCTTGACAAAAAACTCTATTGAAGGATAAACGGAAATTTATTATATTATGGTCACTATTTCCTAGGTGCCCCTCAATCAGAACCTTTGTTACTCTGTCAGGTCTATTAGTCAATATTAAGTCTAGAAGGGCCTTTCCTCTAGTCGGATCTTGCACCATTTGGCAAAGGTAATTATCATTAGTTATTGACAAAAACCTGTTTCCTTTATGAGAGCTACAGGGTTCGGTGTCCCAATTGATGTCTGGAGAGTTAAAGTCGCCCATAATAACAACCTCCTTCTGATTAGCTGCCTCCTCTATTTGCGCTAGGAGTAAATAGTGCATGTGTTCTGTTATATTTGGTGGCCTATAGCAGACCCTATTAGTATTATATTGTTATTGTTACCCCCATGTATATTTACCCATAATGATTCCACATGTTCATTACCTGTACCTATATCTTCCCGCAGTGTTGGCTTCAGACAGGATTTTACATAGAGACAGACATCTCCCCCCTTCCGGTCTTTACGATCCCTTCTAAATAGACTGTAACCATGCAAGTTAACTGCCCAGTCGTAGCTCTCGTCCAGCCATGTCTCAGTTATCCCCACTATGTCATATTTTTCTTCAGCTATTAGTAATTCTAGTTCATTTGATTTGTTGGTCAGACTCCTGGCATTGGTCAGCATGTAATTTAGAGATTTTTCAGTTTTTATTCCTTTCTCCCTGATCTTTTTAACTATTGCTACACCCCCTCCCTCCACTCCACCCCATGTTTTATTCCTAATTCCCAGCTCTCTATCTTCTCTATCTTGCATGCTATCTTTGTAGTTATCCTCACCCTAGTTTCTAGTTTAAATATTCCTTCAACTTTCTGGCCATTTTGTCCCCCAAAAATTTGACCATACAAAATTTCTGATGCTTTTATTAATGTCCTGAAAAAGGAGTTTGGAATTCTAATCGGGATGGTTTTGAATATTTATAGTCTGGATGAGATGTTCATCTTTACAATGTTAATTCTCCCCATCCAAGAGAAGTCTTTTTTATCCCACTTAGCTTAGTTTTAAGAGTTTGCAATAAAGAGTGAAAGTTAAAAAGTTTTACAGGAACACGGAGAGATAGATGAACGACTTCTTTGCCCATTTAAAGGGGAACTTAAGTTTCAAATTATTGATTACATGAGGGACTAATGTTATATTAAGAGCAGTACTTTTTGAAAAGTTTACCTTAAAATTACTAAGGAGGCCAAATTTCTCAAGTATAGTTATCAGAGCTGATAGAGACATCGAGGGATGAGTGATATAGAGTGTGAGTTCATCAGCGAATGCACCACATTTATACTGAACACCCTTGATTAGAACACCTTTGACCTCTTTAGCAGCTTTGGTGGCCTGCATGAGATACTCCATTGCAATTACATTACCTATCTGAAAGGGTTCAGATAATGAACCATTGACCCTGACAATGACTGATACAGTCCTCTGCATCATAACTGGCCCAAATCCTACATTCGACGGGTCAGACCTCAAAAATAGCCAGTCTACCCTGTCGAATGCCTTCTCCGCATCCAGGAACAGAAGCATCAGGGGGACCTGGGACTGTTGGGCACGGTGGATAATTGAGTTTTACCGATGGAATAAATACGAGCGCCCTCTTGTCCTAAGGGCTCTGGCCAACATCCTGGTCAGCTCCATATGTAGTAGGAGTTAGCACATATTTCTTTGTACCTGGCAGATTTTTTTTGTCAAGAAATTGAAGTATCTCGTGTTTAGTATGTGACAAGTATGGCAGGTTCTGTTTCTGCAAGTGAGGATCTGTGGGCTGTTTCCGGCACGGCCAATTTGTCGAGAAGTGATTTAAGCTTAGCCACCACCTCTCTTTTAAGTCTTGCACTGTTTTTAACGAGAACTCCTCTTGTTACACACTTGAGGGATTCCCATATTATTTGGCTGGAGGTTGGGTCAGAGGAATGATTTTTAATGAAATTTGAAATAGTTTGGGTCAACTCCGCCATGCACACTGTGTCATTGAGCAGGTATATTCGTCGGGTGAGATATTTCTAGTGTTAGTTGGTAATATACAGTAAGCTCATAATGCACTGGCGCATGGTCAGAAAGTAGAATATTGCTGATAGTGGCCTTTTTAACATTGGGCGAGAGGGCGTGTGGAGAAATATATAGTCTATTCGACTATAACTCCCATGTGGATGAGAGTAAAAAGTATAGTCTCGTGTGTTTGGGTGCAGAAGACACCATGCGTCACTAAGCTGCATGTTATGAAGTAGTTTCCTTATTATATTTATTCAGAGGGACAAAAAAATGTCCTGTTGTAGTATCTGCATGTGGATGAAGGGCAGATACTACATAATCATGCCTTATGCAAAGGCATTTAATTAATCTAAGACTGTGGAGATGAAAGAGAGTTTCCCTTAAGTCGCAGCATAATTGTTTGCAAAGTTATACAGGGAGCCATTTATTTTACACTTGGCAAAGACATAACTTGCGCTATTGTCCTTCTTAACTTCTGGTAATTGGACCGGAAGGTTTTTGTGGAAGAAGATAGCAACTTTCTTGGTCTTATTATCTGGGTGGCCTGTAAGAATAAGAGTTTCCTGTATACAAAGAGTGAGGGATTTTGTTTATGCATGCTGTAAAGGATCTGGGACCTTCTCTCAGGAATATTAAGTCCCTCCACGTTAAGGGATAATATTTGGAAGGTCATCATATCAAAGGAGATATTATATAACTCTGGGTGGGTGCAAGAGCAGAGGATCTGTGGGCTGTTTCCGGCACGGCCAATGTATGTCGAATCAAACAGGTATTGCAAAGATTTATGAAAATACAGTGTAAACAGGCCTTTCAATGGAAGTATAGGCAAACAAGAAAAACTACGAACCGCAGATTTGCAGCCTTAAACAAGCACGTGGTGATGATGTATAAACCTGTTGGGGGAGATCAGGTCCCTTTATAGCAGACATAGAAGGGTCTGATGTGGCTATTTGGAAACAACCAACAGTTCGTCATCAAACCTACCTGTAGGGCCTGTAGGAGTGCAGTGCTCTATTGGCTCTGTCTATCTTGATGTTTGAGTCTGCACTTTTGCCCAGAAGCATGTTAAAGTGTTTTGTTAGAAATTGAACAAGCTCTTGGGTTGTCTATGAGTTCTAACGTGACAGACACGGCTGTGGAGGAGACTCGTATGCTTCGTAAGAGTGAGATCACAGAAGTCTATGCAAGCACCATGCAACACACATTACACAGGTCTGGATTGATGGCCCGAAAAAAGGTGAGGAGCCTTGACTTCAATCTCGTCATAAGAAGCGTTGGCTCGAGTTTTCAAAAAAGTATAAAAAATGGAAGATTGGAAACAGGTATTTGGAGCGATGAGATGAAAGTCAATAGACTGAGCTCTGATGGGTGGAAATTGGTTTGGAAGACCAAGGGATAAGGGGGCTAATGGATCGATAAATTGAAGAAACTGTCAAGTTCAGTGGAGGAAGCCTGATGATATGGAGGTGTTTCATGACACTGTTTGGGTGTAAGAATGAAGCTGTTGTTCCTCTCCCATAGACTTTAATGGTCATCGGTAGAGATGGGCGAATTTCTCAAAAATTCGGCTAACCGACTTCGCCGAACTTTCTGACAAAATCCGTTTTGGTCCAAATTACTTTGGGATGAATCGCATTAAAAAACAGCGATTTCCTGGCTGCACAGAGCCTGTAAGGTGCTGTAGAATGTTGTGCCATGCTTAAATATGCAGAGGGAGCTTGGTTTGGTCTTCATACAATGCTATGTTTTAGTAAGACACGCACATGACTGCCGCCGCTCTTAGAATGACTTCACTCTAAAATTCCCTGGGCACTTACGGGGGCAAAACTGACCAAAAAACTGAAGCGGGAATGCAGCCTGATAAAGTCATGAACAAAAAGCCTGCTACTGTAAAGTAGATAATACTTAAATAACCTCTTGGCCAGAAGAACAAATTTCAAAAAAAGAGGAAAAAAGCCATAAAACTTCACTTTTAATATATTGTTATTTTTAAAAGAAGTGAGAAGTAACTACGCCTCATCAACATACAAAAACATGGACACACATAGAAAACTAAAGAAAAAAACCTATACACTCCCTAATTAACTACTATATCCCTAACCTATATACAACAGGTAAATCGCCCCGATAAGGGCGTTCCTGCCAGCAATATAATCCTACACAATAATAGCCCTATTAAGCCCTATCGTCCTATCCCGACATGACATGTTTCGATCATCCAACAATAGAAAAAACTGATCACCTCAGGGGAAGATTAGGAAGACCTGAATATACAAAGGTGGGTACTATTATGTCAATGCATATGTTTATATTAGAGCAGAATAAAAAATACCTCAAATGCTGTTGCATCAAACAATAGAGAGGGCTGGTGCAATAACGGGACTGACTCAAAATTACTTACAGTTCTAAATCCATCATACAGACCCAATCCCCAACAGCATATCATATCTACAGGTGTTTCACATTCGACACTTTATCAATTGCAAAACGATGTAAGTGGTGTACTTGGTCCTCTGCACATGTGGCAAAATGTATGTTGGAAAAAAACAACCAGACAACTTCGACGCAGAATAGGGGAACATTTGGGGGATGTTCGTCATCGCCGAGAGACCCCAATTTCTATACATGTACATTTGCAACATGACGGGAATCCCAAATGTCTAAGCTGGAGGGGAAGTGATTGCATAACACCTTCACCAAGACGTGGAGATCTAGATAGACAACTCCTACAAAGAGAGTGCTTTTGGACTTTTACTTTACAAACCAAAACACATAGTGGACTTAATGAAAATCTAGAATTTAGCAGTTACATCTAATACTTACCAACATCTAGTTATTACATTGCTTAGTGCTTAATAGACACAACAAGATTCAGTCTATATTGGCCTTTTTTGATGTTGATACTGCCCTTAAATGTCGTGTAACAAAACATAGGGATGCAGGGAGTAATTCCCCTCCATCCACGGCTGCGGAGCGTTCCCCCCTATGTGCGTTGATTTAGGCATGGGAGAATTGACTATCTGCGCAGGCGCCGTCGCCAAGAACGCTCTCAGCGTTGGTGACAGTCTGAGCACATGCGCGGCTACTAGGGACGCTCTGTGCGCTAGTAACCATGAGCGCACGAAGATGAAGTCACGGCAGGCACCCATCATTGAGCGCCTTAAAAACCGCGCTCGTGCTGCTCTACGGCGTTGCCTAACTTAACACAGCCACTGCTGGCTCACCCTTACAGGGTGGGAGACAAACACCTTACCTTTCATCTTTGACATAGTAAGTTACTTTTCTGTTATTGATTTATGCTATTTATGAAAGTTATTGCACCAGCACTCTCTATTGTTTGAGGTATTTTTTGAGGTTTGAGGTATTTTTTATTCTGCTCTAATATAAACATATGCATTGACATAATAGTGCCAACCTTTGTATATTCAGGTCTTCCTAATCTTCCCCTGAGGTGATCAGTTTTTTTCTATTGTTGGATGATCGAAACATGTCATGTCGGGATAGGACCATAGGGCTTAATAGGGCTATTAATGTGTAGGGTTATATTGCTGGCAGGAACGCCCTTATCGGGGCGATTTACCTGTTGTATATAGGTTAGGGATATAGTAGTTAATTAGGGAGTGTATAGGGTTTTTTCTTTAGTTTTCTATGTGTCTCCATGTTTTTGTATGTTGATGAGACGTAGTTACTTCACACTTCTTTTAAAAATAACAATATATTAAAAGTGAAGTTTTATGGCTTTTTTCCTCTTTTTTTGAAATCTGATAAAGTCATGGCAGCGCCAACTGGAAAAAAACAAGCTGAGGGCTAAGATCCTACAATAGCGTCAAAGAACACAGTAGTAGGTTACTGGAGCCGCCACAGATCGCAACACAGTAAGGGGACGTCACAGCAGGGGTCATTCCATGAGGCCAGAGCTTTAAACCGTCACAAAATATGACAGAACCTCTTCTGTTAAACGCTGATACATGTAGAGGCCCCCCCGAATGAGTGGAGAGGGTGTCGGCAGTAATTTTGCATTGATGTTTCTGATCATTTTGCCCTTCCTTTCATCTGTCAGTGTCCGCTTTAAATCGGTCAATAATCCATCAGTATTGCTAAGGCCAAAAACAAGCAGGAGTTGATCCAAAACAGAGATGATCAGTAAATGGGATATTTGCATGTCTTTTGTGTTTTGTATCCACTCCTGCTTTTGGCTAGATAATCCTGAACCTTCCCATTCCTTCTGACAGGTGAAAAGAAGGGGAAAACTATACATAGTGGCAAAGTCATAGAGTGGTGAGGGTGGAAACAGCATTAGGAAACCACAGGGTGTGCCAGTGAGACAGCGGTCACTTGGCAGCAGCATGAGTAGGCCACAGAGTGGCACAATGACAAACTTTGGAGGTGGCAGCAACATCAGGAGCCCACAAAGTGGCACAATGACACAGTGTGGAGATGACATCATCAACAGCAGCAGCATGAGGTCAGAGAGTGTCAAAATGACAGAGTGTGGAGGTGGCACCAACAGTAGTAGGCCACAGAGTGGCACAATGACAGAGTGTGTAGGTCACGGCAGCAGCCACAGCAGCAGCATGAGGTCAGACAGTGGCACAATGACATTCTGGAGTAGGCCACAGAGTGGCACAATGACAGAGAGTGGAGGTGACGGCAGGAGCAACAGCATGAGGTCAGAGAGTGGCACAATGACACAGTGTGGAGGTCATGGCAGCAGCATCAGCAGCAGCATGAAGTCAGAGATTCACACAATGACACAGTGTGGAGGTGACCGCAGCAGCAACAACAGCAGCAGAAGCATAGGGTCAGAGAGTGGCACAATGACACAGTGTGGAGGCCACAGCACCAGCAACAGCAGGAGCAGCATGAGGTCATAGGGTGGCACAATGACTGAGTGTGGAGGTGGGTGGCAATACCAGTCTCTGGTAAAGATGGTGGTAGGCAGATGGAGAAACTGGCAGAAGATGTGTGGCATCAGGTGGGTGGCGGCATCAGAATAGTGGCTGAGGCAGGTAATTTGAACCCAGACTCATTTCCCAAAGTTTGGGTGAGGCGTCAAGGCTGATGTAATCTGACGCCTAAGGCATTGGTGTGTGGAAATCCTGTCCGATCCATGCTTGATTAATCTTGACAAAGGTCAGTCCTTCCACATTTCCCGTGGACAAGCGGGTTCTCCTTGGGGTAACGATGGCCCCCGCCGCACTGAACACCTGCTCTGATGCCACACTACTGGCCGGGCAGTACAGCTTCTCCACTTCAAACTTGGCAACTTGCGGCCACACATCCAGTTTGGCTGCCCAGTAGTCCAGCGGATCTTCTAACTGGGGTGACAGAGTGCTGTCCAAGTAGGCCACCACCTGTTGGTTCAGGGTCTGCTCCAGGTCCTGCTGCTGCTGCTGCTGGCGAGTGCCCTCCTCACTAGGCGGGTGAAGGAAGCTGCTCATCAGCGACTCCAGACTTAGGTTGCTGCTGATGGAGCTGGTACTGCTCCTACCCCCCCACCTTCCCCCAGCAGCCGCGGCAGTAGTACGTGAGCGCTGAGGAACCCCCCGGTCAGACCTGTCAGAGGAGGGACGATGCCGCACATAGGCAGCAGCCAACTGACTACGGAGGATTTCTCTATAGTATTTGAGTTTGTCCTCCCTCTCAGCAGCTCGGAAAAAGGCTCCCATTTTGGACCGGTAGTGAGGGTCCAATAGGGTGGAGAGCCAGAAGTCATCCCTCTGCCGGATGGTGACTATTCGGCTGTCAGTAGCCAGGCAAATCAGCATGCTGCGGGCCATCTGCACAAGTGACTCCGAGGGACTCCCTGCCTCCATCTCCACTGTATACTGCCACGCTGCTTGCAAATCATCTGCCTCGTCTTCCTCATCTCCATCTACCTCCTCCAGCGGCTTATGGTCCTCCTCTCCTGTCACTGGGTAGACTTAAGTGGCCGAGAGATGCAGTGGCCACGTCTCCAGTCCCCTGCCCAGACAGATGTTTCAGCATCTGTTCCAGGACATGAAGCAGTGGACGACTGGCGACTGACAAATAACGTGGCCTCCTCAAATGGCCTCAGCAAACGGCAGGTGTCACGCATGAGCTGCCACTGGCTGACATCAAAGTTACACAGGGGAGTACTCGTGTCCGCCTGGATCATCAAAAGATCGTTAATGGCCTTTCTCTGTTCAGACAGTCGGTCCAACATGTGCAGGCTGGAATTCCAAAGTTACTGAGTTACTGTAACTTTGGAGTATCTGAGGAAGTGCCGGCTGGCACGAAACGCGTCATACAAGTTACTGTTCATGCCTGGGTGACTCCTGTTGGCATTTTTAATGGAATAAAACAAGTTTTTATCCACCTGGAATTCGTAATAGAATCCCTTCCAAGAAACGAGCGCCCGGTCCATATATCTTTTTCCATTGCTATCTGCACACACACACACACCCATACACAGTATATACACACACATCCATGCAAAATTTATACACACATCCATACACAGTATATACACATCTATACACAGTATACACACATATATACACAGTGTAAACACACACATCCATACACACAGTATACATACATCCATACACAGAGTATACATATATACACCCATACACCTTATACACACACACCCATACGCAGTACACACACATCCATATGCAGTATACACACATCCATACGCAGTATATACACACATACATCCACACAGTATATACACATACACAGTATATACACACATACACAGTATGTACACACACATCCATACACAGTATATACACACATACACAGTATAAACACACATCCGTACACAGAATATACACACAAAACCATATACACAGACACAGAATCTACACACATATAAAGTATATACACACATATCCATATACACAGTATATACACACATACACAGTACACACATCCATACACAGTATATACACACATACACAGTATATACAGTATACACATCCATACACAGTATATACACACATCCATGCACAGTATATACACACACATCCGTACACAGTATATACACACACATCCATACACAGTATATACACACATATCCATATACACATTCTATACACACATACACATTATATACACACATATCCATATGAACATTATATACAAACAAACACATTATATTATCTACACACATCCATACACAGTATATACACACACATACATACATACACAGTATATACACACATCCATACACAGTATATACACACAAATCCATACACAGTATATACACACACATCCATACACAGTATATACACACATCCATACACAGTATATACACTTCCATACACAGTATATACACACATCCATACACAGTATATACACACATCCATACACAGTATATAGAGTAAGCACACCTCCATACACAATATATACACACATATCCATACACAGTATATATAGTACACACATCTCCATACACAATATATACACACACATCTAAACACAGTATATGCAGTGCACACACATCCATACACAGTATACACACATATACCCAGTAAATCATATACAGTATATACACACACATCCATACACAGTATATACATACACAGTATATACACACACATCTATAAACAGTATACACATACATCCATACACCTTTTATACAGTACACACACATCCATACACAGTATAGACCAACGTCCATAATCTGTATATACAGTACACACACATCCATACACAGTATACACACACGTCCATACACATTATATACACACACCCATACACAGTATACACACATACATCCATACACAGTATATAAATACTCAGTGTATACACTTACATCCATACACAGTATACATACTCAGTATATATACACACATCCATACACAGTATATACATACACAGTATATACACACACATCCATGCACAGTATATACATACACACATCCATACACAATATATACACATTCATACACAGAATATACACGCATCCATACACAATATACACACATATACAGTATATACACATCCATACACAGTATATACAGTATACACACATACATACACAATATACACACACAGCCATAAACAGTATACACACACATCCATACACAGTAGATACACACATTCATATACAGTAGATACATACACAGTATATACATACATATCCATACACAGTATATACACATCCATCATCAGTATATACACACACATACAGTATATACACCCACATCCATACACATAAAAAGGCCACATATATAAAATATAAAACATAACGGTAAAAACAGAAACACACAAAACCATACCCATTTTCACATTCCATCACATTTAAATACAAACCCCTTACTTTACTAATATGTGAAAAACAAACAGGCCTATTTGTTTAATCTGTCCCCAAGAGGCCCCCCGCTGCTGAACTTTTTTTCCCCTCCCAGAAACCCCTTCCATCACAGGGCCAAGCCCAGAAAACACCCCCGGATGTTTCCCCAAGGAAACCAAACAGCTGAGCTTTCGCAAGGTATCTAAACACCCACGGGGCAGGCGGGCGGTGGGGCCTGTTTTTTTAGTGCATTTGAAAAAGGGAACCGGCTTTGGGCCTGTCCTTTTCACCAAATTCAACAAATGCATTCTCTTTAACAGGTTTTTATTAAACAAAGTCCAGAACATATACAGCTTTTCTTCAGCAGATGCATAAACAGAACTTAAAACGGGCCCTTTTTCTTAGGCGGGAAATTTTTAAAAACAAAAAAAGGGTTCAGCTCCCCCAATACCCCCAAACGAAGCAGAATGTCGTTTTTTCCTCAGGGGACCTTTAAACAAAAGGGGGGGGGTCCTTCCTCCCCAAACCCCCCGGGGCTTGGATGGCTTTACCACCCCCCGGGAAAAACCTGACCCTCGGCTTTATAGGCCAAAGGGAACCCCCCCGGAGTGGATAGGGGGAGAAATTCCCCCACCCAGCCCCTAAACGCCCCAAAAGTAAAGCCAAAACCCCGGAATAAATGCTTAAAGCATTTGATGAAAAATAAACAAGATGCCCTGCTACCAAAGGTTTGCGATATTTTTTCTGGCTCACTTCCCCCACACCCAAAAGGTGCGGTGGCAAAAAACCCCCCCAAAATTGCCCAAGGCCTTGTGCTTTGTCACATATCCCCTCTCCCAAACCCAGGGGGGGGCCCTTTTTCGTCCCCCAAATTAAATGCACCCTTGAAAAGGGCCCGTCTGCTTTTCCATTTTTTTTTACCAGGCCAATGCTCGCCCTTAAAGGGAAAAAAATCCTGAAATGCAAAAAACCCAAAACGTTTTTCCCTGGCATTTTTTGCCTTTCTTTAACCGCATCCTTTTTAAGGGCGCATGTTCAGAGATTAGGGGAACCTTTTTCCCAGCGATAGAACCGAGGGGCTCCAACGCCCAAATTTTTGCCAGGCACTCCTTCTCCACAATAAATAATTTTTCCCTCCCGGGGGACATTTTTGGGCCGGCCCTAAAGATCCTTATAGGTATTTTTCCCCCATCCATGTGATGCACTTTACTGCACCCTCCCTTTACTTTCAGACACATCCGTCGGGACTATGAACCCCTTTTGAGAAGTTCGGAGTCCCAAGGATGGTTGGTTACACAAACCCCGTTTATTTTCACCAAAAAATTTTGGGCCCTCGGGAAAAACCATTAAAACCAAAAACCCGGGAGGGGAAAACCCCCTTTTGTGAGTTGGTTAGGGGGGTGACTATTGTGGCAAAGTCGGGAACAAAACCGCCCTGTATAGCCTACAAACCCCAAAAAATTGCCCTTTTCCCCCTGTTTTTTTGTTGCGGGCGAGCCAACCTTGTATGACCCACCTTTTTTAAATCTGGGGTTTTGTTTAAAAAACCTCTCCCACAATGAACCCAAGTCCCTTGGCCTCTTTCCATACCAACCCCCAACATTTTTTGGGGTTTGTTGGAAAACCCCCGCTCTCCTTAAGGTTTTTAATGATACCCCCTTTTCCTTTTAAAAGATTTTTTTCCAAAGCCCTGGCGAATAGAAAATGTCATTTAGGTATGTTTGCGGTATTTTCCTAGGGGGGATCAAAAAATGCACCCAGGGCGCTTTGGAAGGTGGCTGGGGGCCCCTGAGACCAAAGGGCATCCGGGTGTAAGGGTTTTAAGCACCCCTCAGAAGGGGAGAAGGCAGTAATTTCCCTTTTGGCTTCCCTTAAAAAAAGGGGGAATTTTGGGCCAAAAACCCCCCTTGGGGAGGTCTAAACGGGGTGTTTTAAAAGGGGCCGGCCCTAGCCCCCCCAAAAAGCTGGGTTCAACTCCGGCTGGGGTAGGGGTCCCCCTTTTGGGATTTTTCGTTAATTTTCTGAAAGCCCAATTTACAAAAAACGCCATTCCCCATTTCTTTTTGGCACCAAATATTAGGTTTTGCCCAACCCCCTTTTTAGCCCTCCCTCTTTTAAACCCCCATTTTTTGCTTTCCCCCTTTTTCCCTTTTTGGGGTCCCACCGTCCCCCGGGGCCCTGGGGGGATTTTAAGGGGCCCTTTAACATTCACCCCCCAACCTTTAGGTTCCGTGAAAAAATATCATCCCAAATTTAAACGGAGGAAAACCGGGTTAAAATCAAAAGAACTACCCTTGTTTTCCCTCTAAAAAGCCCCCTTTCACTTTTCCTTTTTGGGGGGGAGAGAGTTTTCAGCAAATTGTCCGGCGCTCGGCGCCGGGGCCCCGGGGGGGGGGCCGGCGCAGGCCCCGTTTTGTGCCCGGGGTGTGGCCTTTTTGCTCCCCCCAGGAAATCCCTTACTCACCACCCCCCGCTCCTGTGCCCTGGCTCTGACAGCCCCCCGCCGGTACCCGGCTGCTTGGGCCCGCGGTGCGCCCCGGGGCCTTGGCCCGGGTTTTAAAAGGGGAAGGGGCCCGGTAAGGGGGAAATTGCTGGCGCTGCCCAAAATTTATTGTGTACCCCCCTACACTTTTCTCCCAGTTCTTTAGGTGGCTTTTAGAAAGGGCTTGAGAGTTTGGAAAGTCCTGTCGGATTACCGGGTTTTACCACCCCTTTTTCCAAATACGTTTCCTAAACCTTTTGCCTGTTTCCCGCCTCCCTTTGCCCCCGCTGCCCGTTCTGCCCCACCAAACCCTTTGCCCCCCCTCCCCGGCCTTTTCTGCCTGCCCCCCGACAAATGCCTCTGGATTACGATACTTTTACCTTGCAAAAACCCCCGGCCCCCAAACACAAGTTTAGTAAAGGGGTTTACGACCCTGGTACCCCACGCCGCAGCAAGTCCACCCCCGCTTTTGCGGGGGGGGCCCCGGGTGAAATCCCGGGGGTACTCCCGGGCCCGGGGTTTAATTTATCATGCTTGCGGTGGCCCCGCGAATCCACCTTCGTTTACAGTACAAAATTTTCCCCATGGATTCTCCCGGGGAAAACCTCTGCCCGATTTTCCCGGGTTGTCCCAAATGGCAGTCGGCCACAGACCCAAAAAGTTTTAAAAACCAGCTAGCGGCCATGTTTGCAAAAACCTTGGGGCCCCGGGTTCTACCCCCCAAACCGGTTTGCCGCCCCCGGGCCCCTGCATCCTTTTCCCTCTTTTTTCCATTGTCAAACCTGCCCCGGGCTTGGGGGACCCCCTCTGATTTTCCCACTCCCCCCCACGCAAAACGATGGAGACCCCAAGAAATGGGGGTTGGGTTCTTTCACCGTGTTTCCCATCCACCCGAGATGGGGGCATCAATTCCATACGGGAGCGTCCAAGGGGGGTTCTTAAAATAAACCCCTTTTGGTCTGGGGGAAAGGCCTTGGTTGGGTTTTACGCCACAAGGGGATCGAGGGGTTTTCCTCTATAGCTGACCCCCAAAACCTTTTCCCCCGGGGGGTTTCCGAAACTGTCTTTGGGGGAACCGGGGCCTTTATTTTCCTCGGCGGCCCCCAGCACTGTTTCCGGTTTCGGTCAGGGGGGACCCCCAACCGGTCGGTCATTTATTGGGTTCAGTTTTCGCACTCTCCCCTTCGGAGCTGGACGGGAAAAAAGGGAAGTTTTGGGGTGGCACGTTCGGCTTTGGTCTCTGGGGGATGAATCAAGGGAAATGGCTCCCCGGGGTGGGGGATTTTTTCCCAGCGGGCCCGGGGAAATTAATCCATTTAAACCCACCCGAATTGATTTTCTTTTCCCCGAAAGGAAAACAAGAGCTCCCCCTTCAACGGGGACTTTTTCCACGCCTTTTTTAACCCCGCTTGGACCCCCATTTTCCCAAAGCCCCCCCCTTTTTCCCCCTTTCGTTTGGTTTTCCGGGGAAAAGAACCTATGCGGGTTGGTTTGGGCCCCCCTGTCAGGAGGGAAACGTTCACGCATGCCCAGAAGCAGCGTGTTTCTTTTGGGGGTTTTCGGGCCATTTTTTTGGGGACTGTCCGGTGGCCCCGGGAAACTTCCGCACCTGGGGCCCCTCTTTGGAAGGAAACCCTGGGTGTCAGGGGGCCCCTCTCCCTTTTCTGACCATTCCCGTTTTTGGGGGGTTTTTTCACTGGCCAGCACCTTTGGGCCTCCCCTTTTATTAAATTCTGGACCCTTCTGGAAATTTCATAAGCCACAAAACCTTGGGGACCAGGTTTCTTCCCCCAGTGTTTCCCGTTGCAAAAAGGCCTATGTTCTTTTTCGTCGGTCGGGTGGGGGGAATTTTTCCTTAAAAAACGCTTTTCCCCTTTCCGCACTGTTTCCCTCCCCCTTGGGCAGATTGGGGCCCCTTCACAAGGGGACTTTGAAAACTTCTGTCCTCCCTCGATCCCCGTCAAAAAAAACCTTTTTGGGCCTCCCTTTGGTTGCAGGAAAATCCCCCGGGCCCCTTGGACGGGGAGAAACGGGTTTGAAGCCTGGGGTTGGGGGGGTTCCGCGGGGCTTCCCGTTTCCTGCGAACCCGCAACCAAACCCTTTGGGGTTTCCCCCTCCCGGGAAACCTTTTAAAGCCTCCCCCAGGCCTCCCTTTACGCAATAGTGGGATTTTAAAACCGACCCTTTTCGGAAAAAGGGGAAGGGGGCCAAAAACTTTTTCCCTCCCCGGGCCCTTTCCCATAAATTGCCCCTTTTTAGATCTGAAAACCTGGCTGTACCCCTCCCGGGGCCGGGGTCAAATCTCCTCTCCGTCCCGGGGAAAACTAAGGCAATGTCTGGGTAAATCTTTGAGAACCCCCCGGTAAAAAGGCTTCATTCGTTAAGCCCCTTGTCTCCACGGACCCGGGCTTCTTTTTTTTGGAGAAAAAAAAGACGGGTCTCTCCGGCCCGCATTGACTATCGGGGGGTTAAATAAAATTAAAAGTAAAAAAAAAAACTAAACCCCCTGCCCTTGATCTCTGAACTTTTTTAACCGCCTGCATGGGGCGAAAATCCCTTTTTCCCAAACTGGATTTACAACGGTGCTTATAACTTTAATTTTTGCATTAGAGAAGACGGGGGTTAAAAGGAAAACGGCGTTTAAAAAAAAGCGGGATGGCCCCTTAATTATCTGGTTTTTGCCATTTGGTCTCTGCAACGCCCCCGCTGATTTCAAACTTTTTACAACAAGGGCTTCCGGGGCCTACTCTACATCTGTGTTATTGTTTTTTTTTAAAGATATTCTAATTTTTTCTTTGGGGTCTTGAAAAATCATGCCCCCAATCCGGGCCCGGGGCCTCCCGGCCCACCCTTCCCCACCCATAAACTTTTTGCCAAACGGGAAAAGTGCTCTTTGAAAGCACCCAGCTTTCCTTTTAGGGTTAAAATTTTCTCTGATAAGGGGGCTTTTGGGGGTGAATCCTTCAAAAATCCCCCGCCCGTGTTTTCAAAATGCCCACAAACATGGGGGCCCTTTGGGCCAAAATTTAAAAGCTTTTTTTTTGGGGTTCCCCCCAACTAAATTTTAGACAATTTATTCCCCCCCACTTTTACCCCTTTGGGGGGCTCCCCCGGTGGCTCTAACTAAGAAAAACCCCCCAATCCCCAAAACCTGCCCCCGGAAGCTAAGAAAACCTTCAACCGTCTCAAAGCCGGCCCTTCCACTCTGCTCCCTTTCCCCCCCGCCCGGGCCCAAAACCCCCCATTCGTTGGGGAATGGGGCGCCCTTTCCCCTTTTGGGTGGCCCCCGGGGCTGTCCCTTTCCCCCCCAAAAATTTTTTCCTCGGAAAAAAGAAAAACTTTTTGGGTTTTTTCCCCAAACTTTCTCTCCTGCCGAGAAAATTTTTTTCCATAGGTGATTTGCTAATTTTTCTGGCCATTTTAAAGTTTGGGTCTAGAAGAGGGCCGTCCCTACTGGAGGGGGCCTTTTTCACCCCATTAACATTCCCTTCCCCTGACCCTTAAAAACCCCTAAAAATCTTCAGTCGGCTTTAAAAAAAACCTGAAACCCCCCCAGGCCAAATGGTTTACTTTTTTTTTTCCCAAATTTTTACCCTTGGGTGCACTTTCGAAACCCCCGCCGGGGGAACTCAAAGTGACGCCCAATTCGTTTTCCCCGGGAAAAAGGTTTGGGTTTTTAATCTCCCCACACACATAAATCCCCTCCCCGAAAAGGTCGTCACGGGGTGCCCCAGGGGAACTTCAACACTTGCCCCCCCCAAAAAACTTAAAGTGGGGTCCTGCCCTTTCGGGGGGCCCAGAAAACCTGAAGTGGGGACATTCTTCCCCACAGCCCGGGCAACCAGGGGTCCTAGGGCTCTACAGGGTGGTCCCCCCGTTTTTACTGGTGGCCCACCCTTTCCCTTTAAATGTCAGGGGGGTGGCTTTGGCCTGGGACTTCCCGTGCCCCTAATAAGGTCCCCCTTTGTCTCAAACCCGCGGGGGCCCTTCTTCAGCCTTCCTGTCCCGGAAAAAAACCCCCGGACCCCTGTGCCATGGACTTTGTCACAGAACTTCCGCCCCCATCTTTTAAACTTGGGCCCTCTGGGGGGTAAAAAAATCGTTTTCCAAAAAAGGCTCCCCTTTATCCCTCTGCCCGGGTTTTTCCCCCCTGCCCCCCAAAACTGGCCCAAAAAATTTTTTTCCCTTTTATGTTTCCGATTTTCAAAAGATCTCCCCTTTTCATATTTGTCTCGGAAAAAAGGGGAGTTTTCCAGTTTTTTTGCTAAAAATTTTTTTGGGCCCCGGGGGTTTTTGTGCTGTTAGGTTTTCAAGGTTTAGCTAAAATTTTTCGTCGGGATTTCCACCCCCCCCCCTAAATAAGGGAGGTAGGAGGGTTTTAAACCCCTTTTTGGGTACCTACTTTGGGGATTTTGTGGGGCCCCCCGCATGAAAACTGGTCCCTTCTTCTCCCCCGGGGGGAGTTTTCCCCAAACTCTTTAGATTCGGAATCCGCTGGGGGGGCCCCCCCCTTTTTTGTCGTCTTTGGGTTACATCCCCCTTTCACCCCCTCCTCTAGCACCTAGCCCCTTGTCCCCCGCCCCTGGAAAGCCCAAGTAGGGACCTTTAAGGCCCCTCTGGCAACTCCACGAAAGGCCCCCCCTACCCGGGTTTGCTCGCAACCCCCCAAAATTCAGGCTGACAGGGATTTTAGGGCCCCCCCCCCCTATTTTAGCCAGGGCATAGGGGTTTGGGGTTTTCCACCAAGTACATCTGATTAAAAAAGGCCCCGTTACAAGTTGGGGGCCCCCAAAACTTGGGCCCCCCTTTGTGGTACTTTTGGCGACCCGAACCCCCGAATCCTTCAATCTCCGCTTGCCCCCGACTTTACGTATCCCGAACCCTTTCTCCCTTGGGCCCTCCTTTAAGCCGGTTTGGGGCTGAAAAATGCTTCTCCCTTTTTTCATCTCGCCCTCCCCGTGAAAATACAGAAAACATCTTTGAGGGTCAAGGGAGGTTTGGCGGGGGAAAAACCGGGGGGGGGGAAGGGGGGGGTTCTTTTTTATTGGGCTGGAAGGGGTTTTTTGGTTTCCCGGGGGAGCGTTCCTTTGGGAAAACTGGGGGCCAACCCCGTCTGCTGACCTCCACTCTAAATTCCCAAAGGGGGAAAAAGGGGGAGAGCTAAGGGGGGGGGACTGTCACGGCCCCTCGGCGCCGCGGCTCGCCGCAGCCCTCCCCCCCACGCGAAGGGGTCCGGCGCGGGGGCCCCTGCTGCCCGCAGCCGTGGTCCCTTTGCTCCTGGCCCCGGTTTTAAACCCCCTACCCACCAGTCCCCCCTCCTGTGTCTGGTCTGACAGCCCCCACGCGCGTAAACCCCCTCTGGGCCCAATTAACGTGCGCGCGACCCGGGGTGGTCCGGGGGAAAATTTTAAAAAAGGTAAATGCGCCCGGTTTAATTTGGCCCTTCCCGGTTTTCTGACCCTATTTATTTGCCCCAAACCCCCTACACTCCCCTGCCCGTTTTATTTGGGGGTGTGTTAAACAAGTCCTTTTTTTAAAAGCTTGGAAAGTCCGTCTGATTTTCCCGTGTAGCCCTCCGTTCGGCTAAATTTTTCCTGACCTTGCCCCCTTTTTTCCGCCTGCCCTGGGGCCGTCTGCCTTTCCTTGGGGCCACGAACCTCTGCCACCTGCCCTGACATTCTGCCTTCCCCACTACCGGCCCCTGGTTACGATTTTGTACCCCCGCCCGTTTCCCCCGGCCGCCATCGCAAGCTGAGTTTACGTCAGGGGGAACGGGCCCCGGTAGCCTCACGCCGCAGCAAGTCCCTCCCCTTGCGGCGGGGTCTTTGGGGAATTTCCGGGGGGGGAAAATTAGAACCCCCGCTCCCTTCGTTGCTTAAAATATCATCGCTTGCGGTGGTCCAGCAAATCCACCTTCGCATTACAGCATTGGTGACATCTTGGAACCCTACCGCTGACTGGGTGAGCAGACATGGGGTAACCGTTGAGTCCCTGCCTCTCCATGGCTTGAGGAGGTTCACAAGGTACACCTGGATAGGCTTCCTTTTCCCCGGTTGGTGTATCTTATAGTTAACTTCATTAACTCTCTCAATGACCTCGAACCGTCCTTGCCACTTCGCTAGAAATTTACTTTCCATCATGGGGACCAGGACGAGTACCCAATCACCGGGGTGGAACTGTCTAATCCTGGCCGTCCGGTTGTAAACCCTACTTTGGGCTTCTTGAGCCTGGAGCAAATGCTCCTTAACTATGGGCATGACATTGGCGATCCTTTCCTGCATTTGGGCAATGTGCTCAATGAGACTCTTGTATGGCGTTGCCTCTCTCTCCCAGGTCTCCTTAGCTACATCCAGTAGTAGTGATGAGCGATTACGTCGACTATCGTCATCGGGTCGATAGTCGATATCGTCAATTATCAAGATGATTTCCGATAGTCGATAATAGGTTATCGCCGATGACTAGAGATGGGCGAATTTCTCAAAAATTCGATTCGGTGACTTCGCTGAATTTTCCGACAAAATTTGTTTCGGTCCGAATTCCTTCGGGACAAATTGCCTTAAAAACAGCTATTTCCAGGCTGCACAGAGCCTGTAGGGTGCTGTAGAACGTTGTGCCATGCTTAAATATGCAGAGGGAGCTTGGTTTGGTCTTCATACAATGTTGCGTTTTAGTATGACACGCAGATGACTGCCGCTGCTCTTAGAATCGCTTCACTATAAAATTCCCTGGGCACTTAAGAGGGCAAAACTGACCAAAAAAACTGAAGCAGGAATGTAGCCTGATAAAGTCATGGCAGCGACAGCTGGAAAAAAACAAGCTGAGGGCTCAGGTGGCAACATCAGTGACAGAGTGTGGAGGTGACGGCAGTAGCCACAGCAGCATGAGGTCAGAGAGTGGCACAATGACATTCCGGAGGTGGCAAAACAGGAGTAGGCCACAGAGTGGCACAATGACACAGTGTAGAGGGCACGGCAGCAGCCACAGCAGCAGCATGAGGTCAGACAGTAGCACAATGACATTCTGGAGGTGGCAAAACAGTAGTAGGCCACAGAGTGGCACAATGACAGAGAGTGGAGGTGACGGCAGCAGCAGCATGAGGTCAGAGAGTGGCACAATGACACAGTGTGGAGGGCACGGCTGCAGCTATATCAGCAGCATGATTACAGACAGTGGCACAATGACAGAGTGTGGAGGGCACGGCAGCAGCCACAGCAGCAGCATGAGGTCAGACAGTGGCACAATGACATTCTGGAGGTGGCAAAAACAGGAGTAGGCCACAGAGTGGCAAAATGACACAGTGTGGAGGGCACGGCAGCAGTCACAGCAGCAGTATGAGGTTAGGCAGTGGCACAATGACATTCTGGAGGTGGCAAAACAGTAGTAGGCCACAGAGTGGCACAATGACAGAGTGGGGAGATGACGGCAGCAGCAGCATGAGGTCAGAGAGTGGCACAATGACACAGTGTGGAGGACATGGAAGCAGCCACAGGAGCAGCATGAAGGTTAGACAGTGGCAAAATGACATTCTGGAGGTAGCAAAACAGAGTAGGCCACAGAGTGGCACAATGACAGAGAGTGGAGTGACGGCAGCAGCAGCATGAGGTCAGAGAGTGGCACAATGACACAGTGTGGAGGGCACGGCAGCAGCCACAGCAGCAGCATGAGGTCAGACAGTGGCACAATGACAAAGTGTGGAGGGCATGGCAGCAGCCACAGCAGCAGCATGAGATCGGTCAGTGGCACAATGATATTCTGGAGGTGGCAAAACAGGTGTAGGCCACAGAGTGGTACAATAACACAGTGTGGAGGGCACAGCAGCAGCCACAGCAGCAGCATGAGGTCAGAAAGTGGCACAATGAAATTCCAGAGGTGGCAAAACAGGAGTAGGCCACAGAGTGGCTCGTTGCCACAGTGTTGAGGGCACGGCAGCAGCCACAGCAGCAGCATGAGATCAGACAGTGGCACAATGACAAATTCTGGAGGTGGCAAAAACAGTAGTAGGCCACAGAGTGGCACAATGACAGAGAGTGGAGGTGACGGCAGCAACAGCATGAGGTCATAGAGTGGCACAATGACCGAGTGTGGAGGTGGGTGGCAATACCAGTCCCTGGTAAAGATGGTGGTAGGCACATGGAGAAACTGTCAGCAGATGTGTGACATCAGGCGGGTGGCGGAATCAGAATAGTGGCTGAGGCAGGAAGTTTGAACCCAGACTCATTTCTCACAGGTGGGTGAGGCGTCATGGCTGATGTAGTCTGACGCCTAAGGCATTGGTGTGTGGAATTCCTGGCCGATACACGCCTGACTCATCTTGACAAAGGTCAGTCGTTCCACATTTCCCGTGGACCAGCGGAATCAACTTGGGGTAACGATGGCCCCCGCTGCACTGAACACCAGCTCTGATGCCACACTACTGGCCGGGCAGGACAGCTTCTCCACTGCAAACTCGGCAAGTTGCGGCCACACATCCAGTTTGGCTGCCCAGTAGTCCAGCGGATCTTCTAACTGGGGTGGCAGAGTGCTGTCCAAGTAGGTCACCACCTGTTGGTTCAGGGTCTGCTCCAGGTCCTGCTGCTGCTGCTGGCGACTGCCCTCCTCACTAGGCGGGTGAAGGAAGCTGCTCATCAGTAACTCCAGACTTAGGTTGCTGCTGATGGAGCTGGTACTGCTCCTACCCCCCCACCTTCCCCCAGCAGCCGCGGCAGTAGTACATGAGCGCTGAAGAACCCCCCGGTCAGACCTGTCAGAGGAGGGACGATGCCGCACATAGGCAGCGGCCAACTGACTACAGAGGATTTCCCTATAGTATTTGAGTTTGTCCTCCCTCTCAGCAGCTGGGAAAAAGGCTCCCATTTTGGACCGGTAGCGAGGGTCCAATAGGGTGGAGAGCCAGAAATCATCCCTCTGCCGGATGGTGACTATTCGGCTGTCACTAGCCAGGCAAATCAGCATGCTGCGGGCCATCTGCACAAGTGACTCCGAGGGGCTCCCTGCCTCCATCTCCACTGTATATTGCCACGGAGCTTGCAAGTCATCTGCCTCGTCTTCCTCATCTCCATCTACCATCTCCAGCTGCTCATGCTCCTCCTCTCTTGTCACCTGGGCAGAAAATCCACTCATTTCACCAGACAATGCTTCTGCTCCAATGTCATCCTCCTCCTCCTCCAGTTCAGTCCCCATGTGGCCACGAGATGTAGTCGCCACGTCTCCAGTCCACTGCCCAGACAGATTTTTCAGCATCTGTTCCAAGACTTGAAGCAGTGGAATGACGTTATTCATCCCGTAGTCCTGGCGACTGACATATAACGTTGCCTCCTCGAATGGCCTCAACAAACGGCAGTTGTCACGCATGAGCTGCCACTGGCTGACATCAAAGTTACACAGGGGAGTACTCCTGTCCGCCTGGATCATCAAAAAATCGTTAATGGCCTTTCTCGGTTCATACAGTCGGTCCAACATGTGCAGGCTGGAATTCCAACGGGTGGAAACATCGCATATCAGAGTGTGTTGGGGGAGGCCGTTCTGCCGCTGCAATTCGAGGAGGGTGTTTCTGGCTTTGTAGGAATGGATGAAGTGCATGCACAGTTTCCTGGCCATTTTCAGAATCTTCTGAAGATCGGTGGAAGACTTCAGGAATCTTTTCACAACCAGATTGAACACATGCGCCAATCAGGGCGCATGGACCATCCCTCCTCAGTGCAGCGCGGACACCATGTTACTCCCATTGTCCGTCACCATGGTTCCGATTTGCAGTTGGTGCGGAGAAAGCCACACATCGATTTCTTGCTGCATGACGCGGAGCAGTTCCTACCCTGTGTGAATTCGTTCGCCGAGGCAAGCCAGGTGTAGAACTGCGTGACACCGCTGTGCCCTACACATGTAGTATGATGACGCAGTACTTGTGGAGGCTGAAATGATGGTGGTGGTGGAGGAGGAGGAGGCGGACATTGGCGCAGGTGCCGCAGTTTGATAACGTGGAGGAGAAAGCGGCGTCTCCTGTCCAAGTTGTTGGTGTGCCTGGGCAGGAGCACAATTCACCCAGTGGGCCATAAAGGACATGTACTGGCCCTGACCATAGTTACAGCTCCAGACGTCTGCGCTGCCGTGCACCTTGGAACAAACCGATAAGCTCAAGGACTGGCCCACCTTTTGTTCTACATATTTATGAAGTGCTGGTACTGCCTTTTTGGAAAAGAAATTTCAGCTTGGAACTCTCCATCTCGGCTCGGCACAAGCCATTAGTTCTCTGAACGGTGCAGAGTCCACCATTTGGAAAGGGAGGGACTGCAGTACCAACAACTTGGACAGGAGCAAGGTCAGCTTCTGCACCTTAGGATGGTTGGATGCATACTGTTGTCTCTTTGCAATCGGCTCGCTGAACGACTGCTGGCGCCATGAGTAGCGAGGAGCAGGAGCATCTGGACCGGGAGATGATGGCAAAGAGAAACAGCTCCCTTCTGCAGAGGTGGTGGAGCTTGACTGGCTGCAATGGCATGCGTGCCACTGGGCGCTGCTGCTGCTGTTGCTGTGGCGGCAGGATGGACCACCACATCTGAGCCACGTTTCTCCCAGGCCACTGGATGGTGACGCTGCATGTGTTGACGCAAGGCCGTGGTGCCAACGTTAGCTCCCTGGCCACGCTTCACTTTCTGCCCACAGATTCTACATATACCCATATTCGGCTCCTCCGGTGTCTTAGCAAAGAACTGCAACACCGCCAAGTATCTGATTTTACTGCCAACGCTCCGCACTGAGTGACTACTGCCGCCGCTGCCTCGCTGAGCCTCTGTGTCGCTACTTTCCTGGACCTGCGAAGCGGGTTTTCTACCCCGTGGCCGCTTGTCTCCCGACCTCACACTGCTGCTCCCCTGCTGACTCACTGCCACACAACCCACTTGCTGGCTGCGCCGCTGCCTGACGCACAAGCTGACGCCCTCTTCTCCTGACGATGATGAAGCCCTTGCTTCACCCAGCTCCCACGGCCGCTAGATGACAGCGGCAGTTGTGGCCTCACCGAGTGACCTCTGCTGCGACGTCCCCTTGCTGTGCTGCGACCTGGGCCTGCTCCAGGAATGTTTGTGCCACTGCCACTCGCAGGTGAAGAACCTGCCACCTCTCTGTCTGACATTACTGTTTGTTCTAAAAATGTACAGACACTGTTTGATGAAAGATATCTGCATATGAAATACAACCCTGTATTTGACTCCAAATGAACCCAGTAGCAAGCTTGGGTAACCCTTGGATATAAATTGCACTCCCCAAATGGGCAGGAAAAATTTACTTGTATGTGCCGTTTAAAAACACTGTGTATTTTACTTAATATAAAAGCACAAACAGGCTTAATTAACCTTCGGATATGAATTATGCTATAGGCAAAATTTCTTCTTTGGAGGTGAAAAAGAACATTTCTTTTACTAAGTACAACTGCAGAAAAATACTTAGTTAACCCTTGGATGTAAATTGCGCAAATGAAATGTGCTGCCAAAAATTACCAGCTTTGTAGCGTGTTAAAATGGCGTGTATTTTATGGTACACAACAACAGAAAAACTTGTAATTAACCTTTGGTTGTGAATTATGCTACAGGCAAAATTTCTTTTTTGGCGGTGAAAAAAGAACGTTCTTTTAGTGACCACAACAGCAGAACAACGCTTAATTAACCCCTGGATGTAAATTGCGCAAAAGAATTGAGCAACCAAAAATTACCAGCTTTGTAGCGTGTTAAAATGGCGTGTATTTTACGGTACACAACAACAGAAAAACTTGTAATTAATTAACCTTCGGTTATGAATTATGCTACAGGAACAATGTCTTTTTTGGCGGTGAAAAAGAAAGTTTCTTTTAGTGACCACAGCAGCAGAACAACGCTTAATTAACCCCTGGATTGCGCAAAGAAATGAGCAAACATAAATGAAGTGGTATTTGGATTGTTAAAATGCTGTTTCTTTAAATGAATACAACAGGAACAGGCTTAGCTAACCCTTGGATATTCAATGTGCTGTGAGCAGATAGCATTAAAATGTATATGCAGCTGCATTGGACGCACACTGGATTTCAGTTCCAATACCCCACAAAATCAGAATTAGAATGTGAGAGAAGCAGTCTCTGAGACAAGCTGTGACACCCCCAAAAATCGCTGTATAAAAATTAGTTCTTTAGTAAGAGATATCATAAGCAGCCGTGGCAGCACCTTCCCTACTCAGTACAGTGAGAGCGGCATGAGCTCCCAGCATCGCGCCCGGACTTATATTGTGCGGTGACGTCACAGAATCCCGCCGGTCTCTGATTGGCTTCATCTCTGCACATGTCATGTAGGCTATGCCCTTCTTCCTCCCAGAGTTCTTTGCCCCATGTAACGGCATGTGCTCGCAGCCATTTTATCAATCAAAAGCACGCTTCGTTCACGCGAAGTACCCCAAACTTCGACTTCGTTCAGAACCGAAGTTTTCCTGAAATTCTAAACGAATTCCACTTCGTTAGAATCGATTCGCCCATCTCTACCGATGACCATTAAAGTCTATGGGAGAGGAACAACACCTTCATTCTTACACCCAAACAGGGCTGGAGAAGCTGGAATTAACATCCACAACAGTAAACTGGATATGTGCTACATCTTAGGCAACACACTTATGTTATAAAAGTCACAGAAAAAAAGTCACAGACCATTCACTATCCCTGTCTTGTACCACAGCATGACCCTTAAACCTGCATGACCCACAATTTAAAAAGTGCCAGAAGGCAGTATGATTTGAACCACCATTTTACTTGAACTGGACATTGATTATCCATGTCCTGGGTCACAGTATGAGCCCCGAACCTGCATGACCCCCAGATTTAAAAAAGTGCCGGAAAAAGAAGTCTTTAAACCACCATTTTAGTTGACCTGGACATTGACTATACCTGTCCTGGGCCACAGCATGAGCCCCAAACCTGCATGACCCCCAGATTTAAAAAGTGCTGGAAAAAGGAGTCTTTCAACCACCATTTTAGTTGAACTGGACATTGACTATACCTGTCCTGGGCCACAGCATGAGCCCCAAACCTGCATGACACCCAGATTTAAAAAGTGCCGGAAAAAGGAGTCTTTGAACCACCACTTTAGTTGAACTGGACATTGACTATACCTGTCCTGGGCCACAGCATGAGCCCCAAACCTGCATGACCCCCAGATTTAAAAAGTGCCGGAAAAAGGAGTCTTTCAACCACCATTTTAGTTGAACTGGACATTGACTATACCTGTCCTGGGCCACAGCATGAGCCCCAAACTTGCATGACCCCCAGATTTAAAAAGTGCCAGAAAAAGGAGTCTTTCAACCACCATTTTAGTTGAACTGGACATTGACTATACCTGTCCTGGGTAACCTACATCTGTTCAAGTCTTCCTGTACCTCCCTTGTACAATTCAGAGGAATATTTATATCAGCTATTTTGTACATGCCAGTTTTTTAGTAGTTTAATTCTAGAAAACACATTTTTTAAAATAGGATGAAATCCCACCACGTCTTTGTTTCTCTTTTTTTTAATTGTATTAAATGGTTTGTCTCACTACAGGGATTTCTAGCTATTTTAAAGATCTTGCAAAAACAATTAATTTTGCAATATGTGTCCATTAACAGTGTCCTACCTATTCCTGTTTTTGACAGCACCATCACCCTTGAGCCACTCTTGACATTTGTGAAGAACAAATGTCTGTTAGAAACCACATTTTTTAGAATAGGACCTGTAGTATGTCACGGACGCCCCTGCGACCTCTGTCTCGGGTCGCAGGCGCGTCCTGCTGCGGCTCTCAGCGGAGCCCCGTCCCGCACGTCGGGTTCGGGGTCCGCCCTTCTCCCAGTCCCCGCCGGCACCAACTTACCCGGCCGCGCTCCTGCTCAGTCAGTCCCAGTCTCCCGGCGCGTGGCTCCGCCCCTAGGGCGCGCGCGGCCCGGCTGTTTGAAATTTAAAGGGGCAGTGCGCCGGTAATTGGCTATTGCCGGGCACTGCTCCTATTTAGGTCTGGCCCCTTCCTGCCGGCCCTCGCCGGATCCTTAGTGTGTTTACCTCTGGAGAAAGCGTTCCTAGTCTAGTCTTGTCTTTCCGTGTACCGTACCCTTGTCTACGTTTATCGACCACGTATCTTGCTGTCTGCCCTGACCGCCTGCCTGTCCACGTTTATGATCCAGAGCCGCCTGTCCTGACCTTCTGCCTGTCCCCGACCACGAGCTTGCCTGACGAATCTGTACTACGTCTACCCTTGGCCGCCACCGCAGGCAAGTCCCGCCAGTGGAACGACCTGGTAGACTCCCGCCGCAGCAAGTCCATCCCGCTTTGCGGCGGGCTCTGGTGAATACCGGGACCTACTTAGATTCCGTTCCCTGGCGTGGGCTTCCACCATCGCCTGCGGTGGTCCAGCGGATCCACTACCCGTCCGTTACATAGTATAGCTGCATTTCACAGCAACATGCCCCCAAAAATTCAAAACATGACCCTTGAGCCACTTTTGACAATTGTGAAGAACAAATGTCTGTTAGAAATAACATTTTTTAGAATAAGACCTGTAGTATAACTGCATTTCAAAGCAAAATGCCCCCAAAAATTAAACATAACCCTTGAGCCACTCTTTTATTATTATTATTATTATTATTATTTATTTTAAAGCGCCATTGATTCCAGGGCGCTGTACATTCGAGGGGGTTACATACATTACATAAGTCAAATGAGTACAGTGATAAGGGATAATGACAATTGGCACGACAGAGGGAGAGAGGACCCTACCCGCGAGGGCTTACAATCTACAAGGAGGGGGAAAGAGACAGGAGGTGAGGGGCAGACATGTCTGTGGAGGAAGTAGTGACAAGTTTAGTGAAGGTTATAGGCAAGCCTGAAGAAATGGGTTTTCAGGTTGCTTTTGAAGCTGGTGAAAGTGGAGGAGAGTCTGATGTGTTGGGGCAGTGAGTTCTAGAGTGTGGGTGAAGCACGGGAGAAGTCTTGGAGAGGGTTGTGTGAGGAGCTGATAAGGGGAGAGCAGAGGAGAAGGTCCTGTGAGGAGTGGAATGTGCATGGGGGGAGATATTTGGAAATTAGGGCAGAGATGTATGGAGGCGAGAGGTCATGGAGAGCCTTGAGAATCATGGTTAGTAGCTTGAAATTAATTCGCTGGGCAATGGGAAGCCAGTGAAGGGATTGGCAGAGGGGAGAGGCAGAGGAGTAGCGAGGAGAGAGGTGGATAAGACGGGCAGCAGAGTTAAGGATGGATTGGAGGGGAGCGAGGGTGCTAGCTGGGAGGCCACTGAGAAGGATGTTGCAGTAGTCTAGGCGGGAGATGACAAGGGCATGGACCAGCATTTTTGTAGTGTCATAGCCGAGGAATGAGCGGATGCGAGAGATGTTTTTCAGGTGGAGGCGGCAGACAGAGGTGAGGGTTTGGATGTGTGGTTTGGAAGATAAAGCAGAGTCTAGGATTACCCCAAGACAGCGGACTTGTGGGACCGGTGAAAGTGTAGAGCCGTTGACTGTAATAGAGAGATCAGGGGCAGGGGTAGAGTTGGATGGTGGAAAGATGATGAGTTCTGTTCTCTTGACAATTGTGAAGAACAAATGTCTGTTAGAAACCACATTTTTTATAATAGGACCTGTAGTATTGCTGCATTACAAAGCAGCATGACCCAAAAAAATATAAAAATGACTTCTCAGCCACTGTTAAAAATTGGGAGGGAGAAATGCCACTAGAAGCCACATTTCTGTTCCAAAGGCCCATGATTATAGCTGTATCTCACAGCAACATGACCCCAAAACAATTATAAAATTTTGACTTCTCATCCACTATTAAAAATTTTGATGGAGAAATGCCACGTAGAAGCCACATTTCTGTTCCAAAGCATCATAATTATAGCTGTATCTCACAGCAACATGACCCCAAAAAATTATAAATATGACTTCTCATCCACTATTAAAAATTGTGATGGAGAAATGCCACGTAGAAGAAACATTTCTGTTCCAAAGGACCATAATTATAGCTGTATCTCACAGCAACATGACCTCAAAACCATTGACAATGCGAAAAATTCTAAAGATAAAGTGAGTAAATGGAATACGGTTTTGTCATGAAACCTTGGTGTCTTTTACAGTCTCCACACCGCAAAACCAACAAAATGATCTTTTGGGAACTGAAAATTAAAATTGCAGTGAGAAATGATCATTTTAAAAAAAAGTTTTCAAGAGGACCATTTCTGTTTGAATAGGAATGTGAAGTAGACCGGCAACTAATCGGTGACATCGGCATTTGGGGCCACAACATCATCAGAGATCCATGCCTGATTCATCTTGATGAAAAATCAAACGATCCACATTATGTGGAAAGCAGATGCGTTTGTCTGTAACGACTCCACCAGCTGTGCTGAAGGTCCGCTCAGATATGACGCTGACTGCTGGGCAGGACAACACCTCTATAGCGTGGCGAGCGAGCTCGAGCCACTCATCCATTTTGGATACCCAGAAGTCAATTGGGTCCGGAACACATCCAAAAAACATTGGTGTTGAGACGCAGATTGTCGTGCACCATGATCTTAAGCTGGTCTCTGTGTGTTGTATGTGTGCCCTGCATTAATTGCGTTGGTGAGGTGGTAAATAAAGATTGCCAGAGGAAAGGGTTGTGGGGGCCCCCGGGTTTTGGATTATTGGTCCTTTTTTAGTTTTGAAGAAGTGAAGCGACAAAACGATGTCTCCAGTTGATAACCCAGAAGGGGGTCCCCTTTTCCTGCATTTTACCTCTATTTGGGGGGGTGGAAGGAAGTGTGGTTTTTTTTTTTTCGGGGATCCGGAGGGTGGCCCCAGTAACTGTTGTTTTTTTGAGGGCCCTTTAAATTTGCGGGGATCATGTTGGAGGAAATGGGAATCCAAGACTATGGAGAGATGGGCCTTGTTTTTCCCAAAGCCTCTGGGCGAGGGGACTAGCAAATGATCTTCCTCATCTTCCTCCTGTCTCAAAATTCGCGCCAACCTTTTCCCAAAAGGCCCGGACGTGGGTTAAAACGTCAGTGCCCCAGGAATCCCTCCCCCTTTTTCTGCTTCCCCCGGACAGCTTAAACACAGCCCTGATTGCCCAGATGATGCCCCTGAGAGTGTTTGCCCCCCTTGCACTACCCCGGGGACCCAAACCACTGCCAAAGAAGACCCATGAAATTGTGAAACTTCGGCCTTGTGTTTCGCGGGAGAAAAGGCTCCGTGTCCCTTCTGTGTGTCTCCCCCTCGTCGCTGGGGGGACCTGATTTTTTCAGGGGTGTCCAACGTCGTTCCAGACTAAGTCCCACAATGTCTGCTGAAAAGGGCATTGTCCCCCCACTGCCATTTTGGTGGCTTCTTCAAAACTGGCAAGGATGGTGCAGAGTTTTCACCCCCCCACTCTGGTGGTAAAAACACCATGAGTCCGCACCGCTGCGTCGGGTCATGTGCACTTCGTACTGCTAATGGCTTTGCGCCCCTGCCACAATCGCTGGAGCATGTGGAGGGTGGAATTCCAGCGTGTTGCCACTCAAAATGAGCGGTTGACGGGGGGCCGAGCGGAGCTGAAAACGCGCCAGGTGGGACAAGCAGGGGTGCGAACGGCGGAAGTGCGAACTCGGGACCTCGAGCCTTCCTCAGAGGCGTCCAGTGGGTAGCGGTTTAAAATTTCGGTGAAAGGTTCATGACAGTGAAGGAAAGGGATTGCACCAGCCTACTGATTTAAGGCGGCCAGAAGATTTCGCCCCGTTTTCGCACACCACCTTCCCGGCACAAGGCCCTTGCCCACCCAGCCGGGGCCTGGTTGTTCAGAGAGCGTCCACAGTTTGACCTGTGTGGGACGTCTTCAAGAAGATTAATTTCAACACGGCTGGTTTTCTGGGCACATGATGCCCGAGGCCCTTGGGGGGAAAAGAACCCTGCCCATCCTGGGGTTTTAAAGGCGTGCGCTGAGTGAGAGCCACCGTCACCACCCGAGACATCCACCAGCTCCCCAGTAAACTGTCACAGAGATATGCGGGCCCAGTAAAGCACTACTAGTCCAGTTTTCGGTGGTCAGTGGATTTTTGGACACAGATGCAGACAACGCGCTTGAATTTTAGTGACCGTGGTGGCCAGGGCAGGGACGGCTTTTTTGGCAAAAAAATGGCCGCTTGGGATTGTTTTGGGGGCAGGAGGGCCATGATGTGGCGGAAACCCCCCTGTGTCCACCGACGGGAAAAGGGAAAATTTCCAAGGCCAAAAGCCTGGCAATGCCGACATTCGGCTTTTGGCTTTGGGGGGTTTGGGTTAAAGTGTTTCTTTGCTCCCAAACTGGAATAAGAAGGTGGCGTAGATGGCCGTGTTTCAGTTTCGGTCGTAAAAACGGTGGAAGGGAATGGATAGGATGGGTTTTTTGGTGATGTGGTGGTACTGGGCGACGGTGGAGGTGAAGCGGAGGTGATCCCTAATCATGACTTGAGAGACAGGGCAGTGAGGAAGCTTGGTGGTTCGGAGGAGGCGGAGACGAGGGTGTGACAGTGGTTGGGAAGCCCGGGGATCGTTTTGTGCCTTTTTTGGCCAAGTGTTGCCTCCATTTCAACCATGCATTTCTGCATGTGACTAGACATGTTGGTGGGGGTTAAACACCTAAGATTCTTGCCTCTTGATGCGTTTACGGCAAAGGCGGCATATGCATCGCTGGGTGAATCAGAGGCTTGCTGAAAAAGGCCCGGTTGAGAGGTCCTGGACCTTTTCGACGGCGATAAGCGAGGAGCGGTGTTTCCATGTCGTGGGTGGCGAATCATTAGCGGATTCTGCGACCGCCCTCTCCCTTTTTGAGGGGGGGCCTGTCTGACATACCCCTCATTTCCTCCTCGTCCAGTGATGAAGCGCTCGAAGCAAATTTGCTGAAAAGACCCTGTTGGATCCGCAAGTCGTCTCATCTCCCAACAAAGGTGACTTTCGCGTCCCCTTACCCATTCTGCATCCAGGAGTGCGGGTAAAGCAAAGGCCCTTGCAAGGGGATTGCCGCCCCCTGGGATTTTTGCCCTTGACCGGCTTCCTTCTCCCCTTGAGGCATCAGTTTCGGGCGTCAGAGCAGACAAAAAATTTTTTTCTTTGGCCCCCTTTTATCTTTTAAAATGCTTCGACCCCCCAAATGCATTTTGTCATCAAAGAGGTTTTTCAGAAAATGGATAAACCCCAAAATGGTGGGTACACGAGTTGAATTTTGGGCTGCCTTCCTTTTCAGTTGGGCGGATACTGCGATGCTGTGACGACATTTGTGGGGCCGTGACTGGGAGGTGAGGAGGGAAGACTGTGGTGCAGTTTTCAAATTAAACAATGGGCGCGCCTGCGACCTGGGAAAATGGTCGAGGGGCGTCCCCTGAAAAGGCTGTTCTATGTAAAAAGAGGTCATGTAAATTTTTTCCAGCCCAAACACAAACATACACTAACAGTCATTCGTCGCACACCCAGCTCACCCTGCTCTTTTTTTAAAAGGGGTGATTTGTGGCCCCCCAAAAATAAAGGGAAAGCCCCAAAAAATTTGGCGTGTTTTTTTAAAAGTTTTATGCGCAGATTCTCCCTAAATTTTGGGCGTGATGGGAAAAAATTTCCGATCAACAAAAAAAACCGGGGCCGTTTTTCAACTTTGACGATTAAAATTTAAATCAACATATCCAGTAGCCCACGGGGAAATGCCCCCCGTACATCAGTTAAAAGGGGTTAAAAAAAAGGGGGTTTTGGGGGATTCCCTTTTTGAAAACTTTTAGGTGGGGGAATTAAGCTGTCCCAGTCCTCCCCTTCTTTTTCCCCACAACCTTTTTGAGAAGGGCCTTCAGTGTCTCGTTAAACCGCTCTAAAGCCCAAACCCAATTTGCAGAGGGTTTACACTGAAGTCCATAGTGCTTAATACACGGGGCCCCTTTCAAAACCCCCTTCAAAACTCGGGACATTGGGGGGGTTTTGTTCCCTGATCAGTCAGGTTCTTTTTTTGGCCCGGGAACCCTGCCCGGGAAAAAAAATATGCACTAACTCTCGGGCAATGGATTTCGATGAGGAATTCCTTAGGGGCACAGCTTCCGGGTAGCAGGTAGCATAATCTAGAACTACTAGAATGTATTGGTGACCCCATGCCGATTTCACCAGTGGTCCCACCAGATCCATTGCGATCCGCTCAAAAGGGGTCTCTATAATGGGAAGTGGTACTAAGGGGCTGCGGAAATGCGACACTGGGGCGGTTAATTGGCAAGTGGGACAGGACTGACAGAACTCTAATATTTCCCTATGACCTCCTTGCCACTCAAATCATTGCAAGATTCGCTCCCGGGGCTTATCTTGCCCCCATGTGTCCCCCCCAACACGTGAGAGTGGGCTAGGTCCAATACCATCCGCCGGTAGGGCCTTGGTACCAGTAGTTGTTCCACCACCTCCTCTCTTACTTTATTTACCCTTTTCAGGACCATTTGGGCCCCTCTTATGGCCCGCGGTCATGGCCTTACCCCACAAGTCCCAAAACGCCGGAAAGTCTCTTCCCAATATTATGGGGTACATGAGATTTTCTACGACCCCCACCATATGGGACAGGGTAGCCTGCTCCATAGCCACCGTCACCTGGGCCACCGGGTAGTTCTTAGTGTCCCAATGGATACATTGTACCCCAACCTTCTTGCCCGTACATGTGGGGGTGTGGCCCTTAACAGGGTCACCAAACTCCCGGAGTCCAGAAGTCCACACACTACGACCCCGTTGACCATTACCTAGCAAACCTGGGGACCCTTGCCAGGGTGAGGTACGGCACTGTAGGCAGGGTAGGCGAACCAGGAACAGCGGCGGCCTGCGTTGCGGTCCATGGGCTCCGAGGACAGGGGGCAGTGTTCTGCTATATGCCCCAGGCCATGAAAACTCCAGCAAATCACGGGGCGTGGACTCCTCGCTGGAGATCGGGTATCATCCCGGATTTTCCCATCTTGAGACGGTTTGGGCCACCTCTTTGCGCGACCTGGCTCTCCTCTGTAGCGACCGGAGACTGACTTGCTGCCTGTTGGTCTGTCACAGGATACTTCCACGACTTGGTATCTCTCCACCAGGCTCACCAGGTCATCCGCACCCGGGGAATCTCCTTGAGCGACCCAGCATTGGATGGCTCTGGGCAGGGTTTGGACGAACCAGTCCATCACCACTCTCTCCATCATCTGCGTTGGGGTACAGGATTCTGGTTGGAGAGCCACTTCTGTACTAGGTGGAACAAGTCGAACATTTGTGACCTAGGAGGTTTGTCTTGATCATACTCCCAGTGTTGCACTCGCCAGGCTCAGACCGCCAGATTCACCCCTAAGCAGGCGAGGATTTCGGCCTTCAACTTGCCGTAGACTTTAGCATCTTGCAGCGGAAGATCAAAGTAGGCCTTCTGTGGTTCCCCAGTCAGGTAGGACGCCAGGACTTCTGCCCATTGCTCTGTGGGAAGCTTTTCCCGCTCTGCCACTCGTTCAAAGATGGTTAGGAAGGCCTCTACGTTGTCTTCCGGGGTCATCTTAATAAGCGCCTCTCTCACCGTTTTTCGGACTCTGGTGTTGCCATCCGCTGGTTCCTCCTTCTTTGGAGCGGTTTCTGCCAGCGTGTCCAGTTGACGAACCAGGAGTTGGTTGGTCTCTCGTTGGGCTTGCATGGCCTCTGTGTGTGCCCTCTGCTGCTGGGCGCTGATCTGCTGCTGCTGGAGATTGGCTTGCACCAATTGTTTGATGAGCTCATCCATACTGGAAGCACGTGTTTGCACTGCTGCCACAGCTTTAACCCAGGACATGCAGTCTTTATTGCCCTCTGTGACTCTTCCAGGAGCGTGTGACTGCTCGCATCAACTCCACCACTTGTGGGGTGTTCAGCTCCGTCAAAGGGACCACGACAACAAATGCATTCTCTTTAACGGGTTTTTATTAAACAGAAAGTCCAGAACATAAACAACTTTTCTTCAGAAGATGCATAAACAGAACTTAAAACAGGACCTTTCTTCAGGCAGTTATGTATAACATAAACAGGTTCAGCTCACCATACACAAACGTAGCAGAAAGTCAGCAGGGTAAGTCCAGCTTTTCTCAGAGAGCCTTTACACAGAGGATCCTTCCTCTCCAACTCCAGGCTTGGAGTGGCGTACCACACCCAGGACACCTGACCCTTTGGCTTTATAGGCCAAGGAAATCCTGGAGTGGATATGTGGGAGCAGTCCCCCACCCAGCTCTAAGACTGCTCCAGTAAAGCCAGACCCGGAATCACTGCTTAAAGCAGTGATGAAAAATAAACAAGATGTCTGCAACCTAAGGTTGCAGACCTATTTATCTGGCTCACTCGACCGCAGCCCTAAGGTGCGTTGGCACATATCGGTCCTCAATGACAAGGCCTTGTGCTTTTTCACAATACATACATATCCGATGTTAAAAAATATCAGGATGCTCCAGAAATGTTGACATGAGATCACAGACTTTACATTTAATGGCATATATCACCAACCAGAAGCATAGCTAGGGTCCTAAAACATCCAAGGCCCGAGCCTTTTGTGTTAAGTTTTGCTCAGTAGGGCTGTGTTCACACAGCATTTTTCATTCCACATTGTGAACTGCGGCATGTATTATTACAGAGAAAAAAAACTTATGTTCCTGTAATTTTCTGCATATTCCACATAGATCCTGTCCATCACCTTAGCAGTGCACTGTACAATGATAATCAGCACTGACAAATTTGCTTTTTCAAAAGCGCTCACCTACGTATGACAGTGTAATAGCTTATAAATAAGTCACCAAAAATACACCTATACATGGTACAAATATACCATACGATTCATTGTAGATAGGTAATAGGGTCCCCCAGTATATAGATAGGTAATAGGGACCCTAGTATATAGACAGGTAATAGGGCCTCCAGTATACATGGATATGTATTAGGGCCTCCAGTATACAGTGAAGGAAACAATTATCTGATCCCTTGCAGACCGTGTAAGTTTGCCCACTGACAAAGACATGAACAGTCTATCATTTTAAGGGTTGGTTAATTTTAACATTGAGAGATAGAATATCCAAAATAAAATCCAGAAAATCACATTGTACTAGTTATATATATTTATTTGCATTTTGCTGAGAGAAATAAGTACTTGATCCACTACCAACCATTAAGAGTTCTGGTTCCTACAGACCAGTTAGACGCTCCTAATCAACTTGTTACCTGCACTGAAGACAGCATTCTTCAGGGCCGTGTCTTCCATTGGGCCAGGTAGGCGCTTGCCCTGGGGCCTCACACGCTCGGGGGGCCCTTCGGAGCAGCTGCCTACCTTGCACAGTGGAGCGACAGCCCATGCGGCGGGTCCGGGCAGCGCGGCCGTCTGCAGGAGGCCGCCGGACCCGCCGCGTCTTTAAGCGGCGCAGGAAGCGATGTCATCGCCTCCTGCGTCGCTGTATTTCCTACGCCGGTAGCGCGTAGGCTTCCGGCCTAGGAAATCCCAGGAGCAACGTCCTGGCGTAGGCGGTGATTACCTCACGCCGCTCATGCCGGAAACGACCTCCTGGATCGCGGACCACAGCGGGGAGCGCGGAAAGGTAAGTGGAGTTTGTCAATACTTTTTTGTTTGTTTACGGGGAGGAGCTATATACCTGGGGGAGAGGGCTATATACAAGGGGAAGAGCTATATACAAGGGGGAGAGCTATATACAAGGGGGAGCTATATACAAGGGGGGAGCTATATACAAGGGGGAGCTATATACAAGGGGGAGAGAGCTATATACAAGGGGGAGCTATATACAAGGGGGAGAGAGCTATATACAAGGGGGAGAGCTATATACAAGGGGGAGAGAGCTATATACAAGGGGGAGCTATATACAAGGGGGGAGCTATATACAAGGGGGAGAGAGCTATATACAAGGGGGAGCTATATACAAGGGGGAGAGAGCTATATACAAGGGGGAGAGAGCTATATACAAGGGGGAGCTATATACAAGGGGGAGAGAGCTATATACAAGGGGGAGCTATATACAAGGGGGAGAGAGCTATATACAAGGGAGAGCTATATACAAGGGGGAGAGCTATATACAAGGGGGGGAGAGCTATATACAAGGGGGAGAGCTATATACAAGGGGGAGAGAGCTATATACAAGGGGAGAGCTATATACAAGGGGGAGAGCTATATACAAGGGGGAGAGAGCTATATACAAGGGGGAGCTATATACAAGGGGGAGAGAGCTATATACAAGGGGGAGCTATATACAAGGGGGAGAGAGCTATATACAAGGGGGAGAGCTATATACAAGGGGGAGCTATATACAAGGGGGGGAGAGCTATATACAAGGGGGAGAGAGAGCTATATACAAGGGGGAGAGCTATATACAAGGGGGAGAGCTATATACAAGGGGGGGAGAGCTATATACAAGGGGGAGATAGCTATATACAAGGGGGAGAGAGCTATATACAAGGGGGAGAGCTATATACAAGGGGGAGAGAGCTATATACAAGGGGGAGAGCTATATACAAGGGGGAGAGAGCTATATACAAGGGGGAGAGCTATATACAAGGGGGAGAGAGCTATATACAAGGGGGAGAGCTATATACAAGGGGAAGAGCTATATACAAGGGGGGAGCTATATACAAGGGGGAGCTATATACAAGGGGGCGAGCTATATACAAGGGGGAGAGAGCTATATACAAGGGGGAGAGAGCTATATACAAGGGGGAGAGCTATATACGGGGGGAGCTATATACAAGGGGGAGAGCTATATACAGGGGGGAGCTATATACAAGGTGGAGCTATATACAAGGGGGGAGCTATATACAAGGGGGGGAGCTATATACAAGGGGGGAGCTATATACAAGGGGGGGAGCTATATACAAGGGGGAGCTATGTACAACAGGAAGAGCTATGTACAGTGGAGGGGGAGCTATATACAAGGGGGGAGCTATATACAAGGGGGGAGCTATATACAAGGGGGAGCTATGTACAACAGGAAGAGCTATGTACAGCGGAAGGGGAGCTATGTAGAACAGAGGGGCTATATAAAGGGGGAGCTATATACAACAGAGGGGCTATATAAAGGGGGAGCTATATACAACAGAGGGGCTATATAAAGAAGATTATAAATACACAACAGGGGGGCTATATAACAGGGATTTATATTCAATGGGAGGCTATATAAAGGGGATATAAATACAAGAGGCTATATAAAAGGAATATAAATACTACAGGAGGCTATATAAAGGGGACATATACTATAGGAGGCTATATAAAAGGGACATATACTACAGGAGGCTATATAAAGGGCATATACTAAAGGGGGCTATGTAAAGGGGACATATACTACAGGAGGCTATATAAAGGGGGCATATACTACAGGGGGCTATGTAAAGGGGACATATACTACAGGAGGCTATATAAAGGGGGCATATACTACAGGGGGCTGTATAAAGGGGGCATATACTACAAGGGGCTGTATAAAGGGGGCATATACTACAGGGGGCTATATAAAAGGGCATATACTACAGAATGCTGTATACAGGGCCATATACTACAGGAGGCTATATCACCTACAGGGGGCTGTATATCTTCTTACAGGGGCTATAAACCTACCTACAGAGGTCAGCATATCTACTTATAAAGAGCTGTATACCTACCTACTGCGGTCTAGATACCTACTTAATGGTGGGCAACATTACAACCTATTTACTTAATGGAGGCGCCCATAACAGAGGTAGGAATCGGAAGCAAAGTGCTGATAAAGTGAGAAGTCTAAGATGTTTGTGTGGTATATTCTGCAGGGATGACTTGTGGCCTAGAGAAGCCATCAGGGTGGTCTGGACGGAAGGAGGGCAAAAGGAAGAACGATTCAGAGAACGACTGTTCAGAGAGGACATATCCTGTGAGTCCCTGTCAGGGGTTATTTTGTGTCTTTATTGGATCAGTGCTGTACTCACTATCATGTGGTGGTGACTTGAGCTGGTGTCTGACCTCTATGTGGTCTTTATATGGCGGTGCTGCAGGTTATATGTTTGTTATTGATGAAGTATATATTTATACCTAGGAGTGGTTGCATTGGTTGGGGGGCCCAGTGCACAGCTCTGCCCAGGGGCCCATAATGCTGTTAAGACGGCCCTGACAGTCTTACATAGCCACCTTTATAAAAGACTCCTGTCCACAGACTCATTTAATCAGTCAGACTCTAACCTCAACAACAGCGCTCTAAGGATGTCAGGAACAAGATCATAGACCTGCACAAAGCTGGAATGGGCTACAAAACCATATGTAAGACGCTGGGTGAGATGGAGACAACTGTTGGTGCAATAGTAAAAAAATGGAAGAAATACAAAAAAGGCTGTCAATTGACATTGAACTGGGGCACCATGCAAAATCTCACCTCGTGGGGTATCCTTGATCATGAGAAAGGTGTATCAGCCTAAAACTACATGGGGAGAACTTGTTAATGATCTCAAGGCAGCTTGGACCACAATCACCAAGAAAACCATTGGTGACACATTACATCGTAATGGTTTGAAATCCTGCAGTGCCCGCAAGGTCCCCCTGCTCAAGAAGGCAAATGTGCAGGCCCATCTAAAGTTTGTCAATGAACACCTGTGAGTGATTGGGAGAAGGTGCTATGGTCAGATGAGACAAAAATTGAGCTCTTTGGCATTAACTCAACTCGCTGTGTTTGGAGGAAGAGAAATGCTGCCTATGGCCCAAAGAACACCGTCTCCACTGTCAAGCATGGAGGTGAAAACATTATGTTTTGGGGGTGTTTCTTTGCTAAGGGCACAGGACTACTTCACCGCATCAATGGAAGAATGGATGGAGCCATGTACCATAAAATCCTGAGTGACAACATCTTTCCTTCTGCCAGGACATTAAAAATTGGTTGTGGTTGGGTCGAGCAAGCCAATGACCCAAAACATACAGCCAAGGCAACAAAGGAGTGGCTCAAAAAGAAGCACATTAAGGTCATGGAGTGGCCTAGCCAGTCTCCAGACCTTAATTCCATAGAAAACTTATGGAGGGAGTTGAATCTTCGAGTAGCCAAGCGACAGTTTAATGATTTAGAGATGATCTGCAAAGAGGAGTGGATCACCTGGCATGTGCGCAAACCTCATCATCAACTGCAAAAAATTTCTGACTGCTGTGCTTGCCAACAAGGGTTTTGCCCCCTAGTATTAAGTCCTGTTTGCCAGAGGGATTAAATACTTATTTCTCACTGCAAATTACAATTAAATTTATATAATTTATACAATGTGATTTTCTGGATTTTATTTTGGATATTCAATCTCTCGGTGTTAAAATGAACCTAACCTTAAAATTATAGACTGTTCAAGTCTTTGTCAGTGGGCAAACTTACACAATCAGCAAGGAATCAAATAATTATTTCCTTTACTGTATATAAGTAGTTAATAGGGCCCCCAGTATAGATATAGGTAGTTAATAGGGACCTTAGTTTAGATAAAGGTAGATAATAGGGCCCCCAGTATAGATATAGGTAGCTAATAGGGCATATTAAAAAAAATAAAATAACAGTACTCACCTTTCCCCTCCCTGAAGCTCCCAATGTTTTCCGTCTTCTTCCCGGCACAGGTGGTATGACATCATCATGTCGCGCAGACAGAGAGTGTGCGCCTTCTTCTCCGCGGAAGCCTTCTGTCATCTGTATCTGACAGTACAGTGTCCAGAGCATGGAGCATATCTAGGAGACATACCAGTACCTCCAGCAGGCTACTAATATCCATGTGTCTGCTCAAACTGTCAGAAACAGACTCCATGTGGGTGGTATGAGGGTCCGACATCCACAATTCGGTGCAATGCTTACAGCCCAACACTTTGTAGGGCAATTGGCATTTGCCAGAGAACACCAAGATTGGTAGATTGGACATTGGCATCTGGAGATGCCATGGAGAATGTTCTGCAGGCAGTGGGTCAGTAATGGTGTGGGGAGGCATTTCTTTGAAGGGCCACCCAGCACTCCATGTGGCGGCAAGAGGTACCCTGGCTGCCTTAGGTACTGAGATCCTCATTGTGAGGTGCAGTGGGCCCTGGGTTCCTTCTGATGCATGACAATACTAGGCCTCATGTGGCTGAAGTGCGTCAGCAACTCCAGAGGACAGCAGTTCCTGCATGATGAAGGCATTGATGCTATGGAATGACCTGCCTGTTCCCCAGACCTGAATCCAATCGAGCACATCTGAGACATCATGTCTCGTTCCATCCACCAAAGCCATGTTGCACCACAGTCTGTTTAGGACAGTGATGGCGAACCTTTTCCAGACTGAGTGCCCAAACTGCCACTGAAAGCTGCCTTATTTATCACAAAGTGTCAAAACGACAAATTCACCTGAATACTTTGGTTTTAGGTTAGAAAAACACCTGGTACCACAACCATAACACGAGTAATCACAATGACTCAATCTGACTCAATGACCTTTAGGAATCCCCTAACTGGGCCCCGATCTGCTGTGGGCCCCGGAGGCAGTGCCGGCGCTCCCTGGGGCCCGGCCGCCGCTTCCTGTCCCTGAACGCCCGAGAGCTCAGAGACAGGGCCCGGGCGTCAGGAACTAATGTCCCCGACTCCCGGGGCTGCACGGTGTCAGCGGAGCAGAGTGCCACCCGCGTTCCGCTCGGCTGTACACTCTGGTAGGCTTAAGGCGCTAGGCCTTAAGCCTGCCAGGCGCTGGCCCCTACTGGTGACATAGGCGCGTGGTGACATCACATCACCACACCGCCTATGCCGGGCGGCAGTAGAAGCCGGCGGGGAGCATCTAGGAGCGGCAGGAGCGGGAGTGAGGTGAGTGGCTTTTTTGTTTTCTAAGTACCTAAACGGGCCCTGGCTACCTAAACCTAAAGGGGGTCCTGGCTACCTAAACCTAAAGGGGGCCCTGGCTACCTAAACCTAAAGGAGTCCTTCGCTACCTAAACCTACAGGGGGCCCTGGCTACCTAAACCTAAAGGGGGCCCTGACTACCTAAACCCAAAGGGGGCCCTGGCTACCTAAACCCAAAGGGGGCCCTGGCTACCTAAACCTAAAGGGGGCCCTGGCTACCTAAACCCAAAGGGGGCCCTGGCTACCTAAGTTTAAAGGGGGCCCTGACTACCTAAACCTAAAGGGGGCCCTGGCTACCGAAACCTAAAGGGGGGCCTGGCTACCTAAACCTGAAGAGGGCCCTGGCTACCTAAACCTGAAGGTGGCCCTGGCTACCTAAACATAAAGGGGGCCCTGGCTACCTAAACCTAAAGGGGGCCCTGGCTACCTAGACCTAAAAGGGGCCCTGTCTACCTGACCATAAAGGGGGTCCTGACTACCTGACCCTAAAGGGGGCCCTGACTACCTGACCCTAAAAGGGGCCCTGACTACCTACAGAATAAAGGGGACCCTGAATACCTACAGAATAAAGGTGACCCTAACTACCTGTAAAATCAAGGGGACTCTAACTACCTGCAAAATAAAGGTGGCCTTGACTACCTACAAACTGAAGGGGGCCCTGACTACCTACAAACTGAAGGGGGCCCTGGCTACCAACAAACTAGCTAAATGGGGCCCTAACTACCTACATACTAGCTAAAGGGGGCCCTAACTACCAACAAACTAGCTAAAGGGGGCCCTAACTACATACAAACTAAAAGGGGTCCTAACTACCTACAGACTAAAGGGGACCCTAACTACCTAAAAAATGAAAGGGGGCCCTAACTACCTGAACAGTAGCTAAAGGAGGCCCCTAACTACCTGTTTACTACCTAAGGCAGGCCCTAACTCTCTGTATACTACTTAAAGGGAAGCCCTAACTGCCTGTATACTACTTAAAGGGAAGCCCTAACTGCCTGTATACTACCTAAGGGAGGCCCTAACTGTCTGTATACTACTTAAAGGGAAACCCTAACTGGCTGTATACTATCTAAAGGGGGTCCCTAACTGCTTGCAGCCTATATAAAGGGGGCCCTAAATACCTACAGCTTACCTAACTGGGGGCAACCACCTACCTACAGCCTAATTAACTGGGACTCACCAACACCTACCTACATCCTACCTAACTGGAGTCCACCAACCTAACTGTAGCCTATCAACTTGCCTAACTGGGGCCTGCTTATCAACCTGGGGGCTAATTACCTATCCACCCATGGCTAGGTACCCACTAACCAACCTGGGGCTGGCCTACCAACTTATCCAGCAGAGGGTCTACCTACCTAAATAGGGCCTATCTAGTTACCTGGGGCCTTGCACATTTGCCTACCTACCTAGGGTCTTGTCTACCTACCTGGTAATATAGAGAGAGGTCAGCAGCCCATAGCTCACCCACCCCTGGGAAGTTTGTACAGAGGTGGGGATAGGTAAAGAGATGCTTGAAAAGTAAGGATTCTAAGATATTTGTGTGTAATTTCTGCAGGGATGAGTTGTGGCCGGGACCAGTCATAATGACGGTGAGGAATGGATGCAGAAGAAAAGGGAATAAGAACGACTCATAAGAGAAGAGAATGACTCATCAGATAGGACGTCTCCGGTGAGTCCCTGGATGTCAGGGGTTATTTTACTTCTATACTGGATCAGTGCTGTATTCACTGTAATGTGATGTGACCCAAGTTGGTGATGGACCTCTATGTGGTCTCTATGTGGTATCCCACTAATGTGTTGAAGTTTGTATATATTGTTCCTGTGAATATGTGTATACTGTGCTTTGTAAATTTAAGTAATGTACTGTGCAAGAGTTCCAGTCAAGGGTTAACTTTGTTAGATCCACCTACAGCACAGGGCATCTGGGGGGTGGAGACAGGGGAGAGGAACAGGATGTGAAGTGAGCCAGGGAGGCGGTGCATGCCATGTGGCCAGAGGAGCTGGTGAGAGATGTGCAAGAAGCAGAGAGAGAGATTGCTGAGAAAAAGAGGGGAGATGACTAAGTGGCTGTGAGACCCTGTTGTAAGAAGGAAAGAAACTGCTGTTGTACTCTGATCTGCACTGTGAAGGAACTACCTCCAGTAAAGTTTATGTATTTGCATCTTCTATCTGACTGGTACCATCTTTATCCACTCAACCTCCATTACAAATTCTGGCGTCCACGAACAGGATTCAAATTACCTCTGTGACCTTGGAAGACTTTATTTCTGCACCAGTGTAACATCATACAGTTAGAGGAGGTAAGCAGAACTGCGCCACGCTATACTACAGCCCCATTAACAATGTCTACAGAAGGGGGTGGTGAACAGCCCAGCACTAGTGGGTTTGCTGCTGCAGCACAAACCATGCCACTAACAATGCCTTACTATTTGGGAGCACCTTGGCTGCCTAGTTATAAAGGGGAACCCAACAGCCTCAGAGACTTTAAAGAAAAGATCTTAGCCATGTTTAGACTGTACCCAGTTACCCCTGAGCAAAAGGTGGAAATACTGATTGGCCAGCTGCAAGGTTCTGCACTAAGGGAAGTGAAATCATGGCCCTCAACAGAAAAGAAATTGGCCGAGCAAGTCCTTGAGAGACTGAGCACAATCTTTGACACCAGAACTGTGTCAGAATTAAAAATGAGATTCTTTAGCAGGAGACAGCAGTCACATGAATCTTTAAGAGACTATGCCTTAAGTTTACAAGAAGCCCTCCATGCCATTATGCAAGCTGATCCTGCTGAAGTAACAAATGCTGACAGAACATTGAGGGAACAGTTTATTGAAGGAGTAATGTCAGAGGGGACTAAACTGCCATTGAAAATGCTCTCTCTCCAGTATCCAGACTGCAGTTTCTTAGACTTTAAAGAGATGGCTATAAAGGTTATGACTGTGGGGACAGCCTCAAGAGCCACACTTAATTGTGATAGTGCCCCTGCTCAGGCTAGAAACTTCAGTGAAAGTCCAGAAGATTACCATTATAGGGAGGTGGCCCTGAACCCTCCTGCACAGACCATAGTTACACAGTGTGCACAGATACAAACAAAGGATGTCACAAAAGAAATATGCACTCAAGTGGAGGAACTGGCTAAAGGCTTTGCTGCATTATGTAAAGAGGTCAAGGAGCTGAAACAACAGCCCAATCAAGTGGACTATGCTGGACCTGTAAGAGAACTTTCTCCATACCATTCTAGAGATAAATATAGACCCGAGAGAAGGTCCACTGACCAATTTGATTCGCTAGGCCGACCTATATGCAGGAATTGTAAGAGAAGTGGCCACATTGAACGTATGTGCAGATATTTAAACGGGGAACTCCTGGGGGCAAGGACCACCCCTCGGGAGCCGAGGGATGTATAGGTCCAAATCAACCAAGTTGGGGGCACAGATATGTGGGACACCGCCCTATTATCCCCGTAGTGATTGATGGCATCGCATTTGCAGCACTACTTGACACTGGGTCACAAGTGACCACAATCCAGTTGCCACAGTATGAACGCTACTGGAAACAAGATCAGCTGATCAGGACCTCCTCTAATAATGAACTAAACATTATTGCCAGTAATGTTCAAGTTGTCCCCAAGTGGGCTGCTGGGAGGCTACTGTCAAGATTGGAAAAACTGAACTTACCCAGCAAGGCTTCATTGTTGTCAATGTGGTGGACTGTGACTCTCCCCCTGTGGTGTTGGGAATGAATGTGCTTCAGAACTGCTTGGAGGAAGTCATAGAGATCATGTCTGATGCTCTTAAGGAAACTAGCCCCCCCTCAGAGAAATGTATGATTCAGAAAACGCTACGCCTCTTGACTGGCCATCAAAGATTTGCTGGTCCAAATGGAGAACTAGGACAAGCTCGGATTACTGGTACTCACCCTGTTAGGTTGCAGCCCCAAACAGAAACTATAGTTTGGTGTAAAGCAAGGCTGGGACTACAAGGTAAAGACTACGAGGTGCTGATTGAACCTAAAGAGCTGAACGCAGACGCCGCTACTGTTGCAGCAAGAAGCCTCGCTAAGGTAGTACAAGGGAGAGTTCCCGTGCATATCCTGAATTTTAGCCACCAAATTGTGACGTTACCTAGATACACTACTGTTGCTAAGCTGTACAGAGTCTATGATCAGGATATCATCAAACCAACAGAACCAGTTTTCCAGTGTGCTACGCAGGTAGAGGTTGGCCCTGAGTCTGAACCCAAGAATGAGTGGTGGCAGGATCTCCACATCGGCACCGAAGGTACACCAACTGCACTAAAAGGAGGAGTCTTGAGGGTTGCCCAAGAGTACCAGCATGTCTTCAGCAAATCTCCACTGGACTTTGGAGGAGTCAAAGGGATTGAACACACCATACGTACAGGAGATCACCCTCCTATCAGAGAGAAGTACAGGCCAATTCCACCCTCCATGTACCAGCCTGTGAAGAAAATGTTACAGGAAATGAAAGACTCCAATGTGATACGGGACAGTTGCAGTCCCTGGGCTGCACCGCTAGTTCTTGTGAGGAAGAAAGATGGAACGATTCGATTGTGTGTGGACTACAGAAAATTGAATAGCATAACACACAAAGATGCCTATCCCTTACCGAGGATAGAAGAATCCTTAACTGCTATGAAATCCGCCACATACTTTTCAACATTGGACCTTACAAGCGGTTACTGGCAAATACCCATGGCACTGGAGGATCGAGAGAAAACTGCATTTACCACCCCAATGGGCCTCTTTGAGTTTAACAATATGGCATTTGGCCTTTGCAATGCCCCAGGAACTTTCCAGAGGTTCATGGAAAGCTGCTTAGGACACAAGAACTTTGAAACGGTTCTCCTGTATCTAGATGATGTGATCATTTATTCCAAGACCTATGAAGATCATCTTCAACATCTGGCAGACGTCTTTGAGGCCATTGCGAAACATGGCTTAAAGCTGAAGCCATCCAAATGCTATCTGCTACAATCAAAAGTCCAGTACTTGGGTCACATTGTAAGTGCTGAAGGAGTAGCTCCAGATCCTGACAAGATTGCAGCTGTGAAAAACTGGCCTGTTCCCACTACTGTCCAAGAGGTGAGGAGATTCCTTGGATTTGCAGGTTATTACAGAAGATTTATTAAGAATTTTACCAGGGTTGCTGCTCCACTTCAAGACTTATTAAAGGGTCAACAGTGCAAGAAAACGGCCAGAAGTCCAGCAATACAATGGACAACAGAATTAGAAGATTCCTTCATTCAGCTCAAGAAAATGCTGACTGAAGCTCCTATCTTAGCATATCCCGACTACAACCTCCCATTCCATCTATACACTGATGCAAGTAATACAGGTCTGGGAGCAGTACTGGCTCAAGTACAAGGAAGCCATGAAAGAGTCATTGCATATGCTAGCCGATCTCTGCGACCTACAGAAAGAAATGATCAGAATTACAGCTCTTTTAAACTAGAGTTCCTGGCGCTCGTATGGGCAGTGACGGAGAAGTTTAAACATTACCTAGCTGCAACCCCCTTCATTGCCTTCACCGACAATAACCCCTTGTCTCACCTACAGACAGCACGACTGGGAGCCATGGAACAAAGGTGGGCCTCAAGATTAGCAAACTATCAATTCACTTTGAAGTACAGAGCAGGCAAGGCCAATGTGAATGCCGATGCGCTATCCAGAGTAACCCCAGCTGCGGTGACAGATCCAGTTGAAGATAAGCAGGAAGAAATTGAGATGCCAGCCTTCTACTCACACTTTATCTGTCAGAATACCCAGAGTATACACCTCCCTACAGAGCAAGATCCAAATCAATCCAACAAGTTGCATCGAGAATGTTGATTGGAATGCCATCCAGAGAGAAAGTAAGACTTTGAAAACTCTGTATGCTATGCTAGCGTCCAACATCCAGCATTTACCACAGTCATACAGCCGAAGTGATTCAGAACTGAAGAGCCTATGGAGGCAGAGGAAAAAATTATGTTACCACAGAGGTTTACTGGTGCGACGAATACTGAACCCATGCACAAAGGAGAGGATTCTGCAGATCATTGTGCCTAGACGAGAAGCTAGCATCATCTTAGAAGCTTACCACAACCAATCAGGGCACTTTGGATACCAGAAAACTGAGATGACTATTCGAGAGCGTTTCTACTGGATTGGGATGCGCAATGATATTGAACGCTGGTGCCGAAAATGTATCCCTTGTACCCTAAGCCGAAGAGAAGGTATGGAACAGAAAGCTCCTCTGCATCCCATTGAGACACTTCGCCCACTAGAACTGGTGGCACTTGATCATGTCAAACTGCAACCAAGGACATACGTATGCTTTGACCATGGTGGATCATTACACCAAATTTGTTGTCGTAGTTCCTGTAAAAGATGTGACTGCCAGAACTACTGCAGAAGTCTTCTGGAAGAATTTTGTACGGCCCTATGGTTACCCCAAACAGATCTTAACAGACCAAGGCCCTGCTTTTGAGTCTGCCCTGTTTCAAGAACTTTGTTCTTTCTATGGTTGCAAGAAGATTCGAACTACAGCTTATCACCCACAGTGTAATGGACTATGTGAAAGAATGAATAAGACTATCATCGATATGCTGAAAAATGTGCCCCACCATGAAAGAAGTAATTGGCCTGACTTGCTGCAAGAGATCACCTACCTGTATAACAACACTACTCAGTGTTCCACCGGATATACCCCATACTATTTGATGTTTGGAAGGCAAGGGAGGCTACCTGCAGATGTTAGGCTGAATCTGCCCACTGGAGATATGCAAGGTCCCCTACCAAATTCTGATTGGGTAACTGACCATCAGAGGAGAATGCAGGAAGCCAAGGAAATTGTGGAGAACAGAATGAAACTTGTCCATCAAAGGCAGGAAGACAATTTCAACGCTACTGCTAAGGCCAAATCTCTACAGATTGGAGACAGAGTCTGGATGAAGAAGAATCATCATACCAGCAAATTGGATGATCAGTGGGAGTCTATTCCATACACAATTCAAGCTATTCCATACCCAGGAATACAAGTGTACAAGATCATTAGAGACTCTGACAAAAAAGAGAAAGTTGTGCATCGAAACCAGATTAAACTATGCCTTAGTGAAGGTGATCTGGGACCTGAGAATATCGTACTCACTGCTGAGGAATAGTGTTGAGCGATTTTTATCGACAAAGTTGAAATCGGCAAGGTTTTTATGGTGATCGAAATTTCCAGATCATTCGATAATTAAGGTTAAAATCTGAGCATCATCTATTAAGATCGCGCCTTTTTCGGCGCTTCCTGTAATTTTGGCGGCCAGCAAAGCAGATTACAGAATAGAGCAGGGTGAGATGTGTGTGCGATGTCATGACTGGGATGTGTATGGTTGCGATTGGCTGGAAAAATCACATGACCTCGTTTTACATAGAACAGCGTTTCCTGTTTCAGCCTCAGTGTCTCTCAGCGTCTCATAGGGATAGGACCTGCGCTCTGCCTGTGTCCAAACAGCTCAGCGAAATTAGTCTATTTCTGCACAGAGAAACCTCTACTATTAGCTGTGATCCTTCCAATTTAGTTATATTAGAGATTTGAAGATTTTATGTAGTTAGCTAGAGAATTTTAAAGCAGCATCTACCGCTGTAAATTCACGGCGGGGGGAGCAAGGGGGGGCCCCCGCGGGCGAACACAGACAAGCTCTATCTATAAAGAACACTGGATAAAGTTCACCAAGACTTAGTGTAGACATTGTAGTGGAAATATCTTTATTATTAACAGTTTGCTATTGAAATAATATCCTGGATATTGGCACCTGAACTTATATTGGAGTACACATCATTTCTAGGTAATCTGCAGGTCTCTTTGTTAGCTGGCAAAACTCCACTTTTATTATCAGTATACATTCAGATATGTGTTCATTTTAATTTTAACCCAATTACACCTGTGACTGTTGATATATCCACCTTGCAGTTAAATTACAATCAGCAATCTTTGTAGTCAGCACAGGTTGTTTGTGTGCCAAAAATACCGGTATCATACGAAAACATACCGTTACTTGTTTTTTGACTTTTGCACACCCAGATTGTTTCATTTAGACACATCATCCACGTAAATCTAAAAACAGCAATTTCTATATTCACCACAGGAAATGAAAAAAAAAGGTGCAAAAATAACCGGTGTATCACATACGAAAACATAACAGTTTACGTTTTTTTGACTTTTGCACACCCCAGCATTGTTCATTGACGCGAGCATCCACGTAAAATTCTTAAAGAGCAATTCTATATTCACCACAGAGTGAAATGAAAAGGTGCAAAAAAAACCATTTTTTTTTTTGTGTTTTATTTTTTTTTATTTTTTTTTTTTTTTATTATTAAACCAAAAACAGTAACAGTTACGTGTTATTGACTTTGCACACTCCAGCATTGTTTTCATTGACGCAGCATCCACGTAAATCTTAAAACAGCAATTCTATAATCACCACAAGGAGTGAATTGAAAGGTGCAAAAAATACCGTTTATTATACCAAAACATAACAGTTACGTTGTTTTTTGACTTTTTGCACACCCAGCAATGTTCATTGACGCAGCATCTATGTAAATCTAAATAGCAATTCTATATTCACCACAGGGTAATTGAAAGGTGCAAAAAATACCATGTATCATACGAAAACATAGACAGGTTACGTGTTTTTTTACTTTTTGCACACCCCAGCATTGTTCATTGACAGCAGCATCCACGTAAATCTTTGAAAACAGCAATTCTATATTCACCACAGGTTGAATTGAAAGGTGCAAAAAATACCGTTTATTATACCAAAACATAACAGTTACGTGTTTTTGACTTTTGCACACCCAAGAGTTTGTTCATTGACGCAGCAATCCACGTAAATCTTAAACAGCAATTCTATATTCACCACAGGTTGAATTGAAAGGTGCAAAAAAATAAAATAAAAAAATACCGTGTATCATAAAAAAACGAAAACATAACAGTTACGTGTTTTTTGACTTTTTATGCACCCCCAGCATTGTTCATTGACCAGCATCCACGTAAATCTTAAAACAGCAATTCTATATTCACCATATGGTGAATTGAAAGGTGGCAAAAAATACCGTGGTATCTTATACGGAAAACATAACTGTAACGTGTTTTTTGACTTTGCACACCTTCAGCATTGTTCATTGACAGCCGCATCCATGTAAATCTTAAAACAGCAATTCTATATTCACCACAGGTGAATTGAAAGGTGCAATAAATACCGTGTATCATACGAAAACAATAACAGTTACGTGTTTTTTGACTTTTGCACAACCAAGCATTGGTTCATTGACGCAGCATCCACGTTAAATCTTAAAACAGCAATTCTTCTATATTCACCATAGGTAAAATTGAAAGGTGCAAAAAATACCGTTTATTTATACCAAAACATAACAGTTAACGTGTTTTTTTTACTTTTGGCACACCCAGCATTGTTCATTGACGCAACATCCACGAATCTTAAAACAGCAATTCTATATTCACCACAGGGAATTGAGAAGGTGCAAAAAATATCGTTTATTATACCAAACATAACAGTTCTGTTTTTTTGACTTTTTGCACACCCAGGTTTGTTCATTGACCGCAGGCATCCACGTAAATCTTAAAACAAGCAATTCTATATTTCCACCACAGGTGAATTGATAAGGTGCAAAAAGTACCGTGTAACATACGAAAACATAAACATGTTACGTGTTTTTTACTTTTGCACACCCCAGCATTGTCAATTGACGCAGCATCCACGTAAAATTCTTAAAACAGCAATTCTATATTCACCACAGGATGAATGAAAGGTGCAAAAAATGCCGTTCTTATTATACCAAAACATAACAGATACGTGTTTTTTGGACTTTTGGCCCGAGTCCAGATTTGTTGATAGACACCTTGCGAGTTAAATTTGAATCCAGCAATTTTGTTTTGATTAGAGGGATTTGAGAAAAGGCTGTGAATTTGCCGTCCTTTTAATTAAGAGACTTTCCAAAACCTATTCCATACCTTCTCAAATTTTTATATTTCTGAACAGGAGCGAAATGCAGGTGGTAAGCGAGGCAAAGAGGGGGGTAGCACATGGAGGTAGAGGTACGAGAGAAGGTGCTCCTTCCAGGTGCTGCGACAACCGCCATGCCCAGCGGATCGTCAGTTGCAGGACCGTGTCAGGCCTTCATCGCTGGGTCAGGGCCCGTGAATCTAAGTAACGAACGATCGTCGCCAATCTGTCCTTCATGAGTTAATGCAGACCTGCATCTAGCATCTTACTTCCTCGTCCTCGCAGTCACGGCCACAAATGTCGTCATCGCATCATTCAGCCCCCCCCCCAAAAAAATTTACCCCCCGTTTTTTTATTTTTTTTTTTTGTTTTTCCAACATGAAGCAGCCCAAATATCAACTTCGTGTACCCACCACTGTGGATAATCCATTGTCTGCTACCTCTTTGATGACAAAATGCGGTTGGAGTCAGAAGGCATGTTAAAAGATCAATGGATGATTTAGTCTGCTCTGACGCCCAGTTACTGGGGGGGAAAGATGGCCATCAGAGGAGGTGAAGGAAGCCGGTCAATCGCAAAAATCCCGGGCGGGTTGGCAACGCCTTGCAGTTCCCCCTTGCTTGTAGCCGCTGCTTTCTGGATGCAGAAAGTCAGACGCCAGTCACCTGTGTTGATGATGATGATGACGGACATTGCGGATCCATGGTGGTCTTTTCCAGCAGAATTTGCTTGCGAGCGCTTCATCACTGGACCGAGGTGAGGAAGACGATGGGGTAGTGTCAGTATTGGGTCCCGCCTCAAAAAGGGAGATGCGGTTCGCAGAAGTCCACTGATATGGGAAAAAAAAAAAAATTTTTTTTTTTTCCGCCAGCCACGGTCAGCGCAAACCCCGCTCCTCGCTTATCGCCATCAAAAAGGTCCAGGACCTCTCAAGCCTGGGCCTCTTTGACCAAGCCTCTGATTCACCCGAGCGATGTCATATTGATCCGCCTTTGCCGTAAACGCATAAGTAGAGGCAAGAAAACCTTAAGTGGTAAACCACCACCACATGTCTAGTCACATGCAGCGAATGCAATGAGTTGAAATGGAGGGAACACTTGGCCAAAAAGGCCAGACCGACGCCGGGCCTCCAACCATTGTCACACCCTTTGTCTCTGCCTCCTCCTTCCTTCGCCACCATCAAGCGTTCCTCAGCTGCCCATGTCTCTCAGAGTCAATGATCCCAAAGGGGATCAGCCTTCCGCTTGCAGCCTCCACTGTGCCCCGAGTACCACCTCGAGCACCACCAGAGACCCATCCTAACCCCTTCTCCTCCGCCATTTTGGATCAACCCTGCACGCCGCACAGCGCCAGTCTAGCAGCCAGCATCTTTCTGTCTTCTAGGTTTGGGAGCAGAAGAAACACTTTAACCCAAACCAACCCAAAGCCAAAAGCCTGAATGTTGGCTTTGCCAGCTTTTGGCCTTGGTAAATGTTTGCCTTTCCCGTCTGGTGGACACAGATGGGTTGTTCCGCCACGTCATGGCCCCTCGCCTGCCCCCAATACCCAGATGCCTTCGGAGCTGGCATTTCTTTGTCAGAAAAGCCGTCCCTGCCCTGGCCAGCACGTGTTCATCTAAAATTTCAAGCGCTGTTGTATGCCATCTGTGTCCGAAAAGTCCATCTCACCACCGACACATGGACTAGTAACCACGGCCAGGCCGCTATATCTCTTGACAGCTCACTGGGTGAGCTGGTGGATGTCTCTGGGGGTGACGGTGGCCTCTCATGCTCCGGCTCTACGCTCTTAAACCGCAGGATGGTGCAGTGCTCTTTCCCCCAAGGTCCTCTGGTGCATCACGTGCCCAGAACAACCAGGCCGTGTTGAAATTAATCTGCCTTGGAGACCGTCCACAACAGGTCAGGAGCTGTGGACGGGCTCTAAGCAACGAGACCGAGCGGGCTGGCTGGGTGGACAAGAACCTTGTGCCAGGCAAGGTGGTGTGCGATAAAACGGGCGAAATCTAGCTGGGGCCGCCCTTAAGATCGGTAGGCTGGAGCCACATCCCTTGCCTAGGAACATGTCAAGAACCTTGTCGTCCAGAAATTTCTAAAGAACTACCCGGATCTGGTTCTGCCTTGCTGAAGAAGGCTCGAGGTCTGAGGTTTCGCACACTTCCCGCCGTTCTGCACCCTGCTTCGTCCCCGCTGGGCTGCGTTGCAGCTTCAGCTCGGCCCTCCCCGGTCAACCGTCCTTCATTGTTGACGTGGCAACACGCTGGAATTCCACCCCCCCCCCCCCTCCACATGCTCCAGCGATTGGGCAGCAGCACAATGCCATTCATACGCATATTTGTACGAAGTGACACATGGCCTGACAAGCAGCGGTGCGGACTCGGGGGTGTTTGAACCACGAGAGTGAGGCAGTGAAAGAGGCTCTGCACCATCCTTGCCAGTTTTGAAAGAACCACCCAAAATGGTCATGGGGGGCGGACAATGCCCTTGTCAGCATGAAGCATTGTGGTGATCTTAGTTCTGGAACGATCGTTGGGACACTCTTGAAACAACAGGTCCCGCCAGCGACGGAGGAGGATACGGACACAGATGCTGACACGGAGTCTTTTTCTCTCACCGTCAAATCCACAAGGCCCGACAGTTTTCCACAATTTGCATCGGTCTTCATAGGCAGTGGTTCGGGGTCCAGAGGCTAGTGCCAGGTGGCGCATCAGCTCTCAGGTGCATCATCTCAGGCAAGTCAGGGCTGTTTGAAGCTGTGCCGGAGGCAGCGGAGGGAGAGGAGGAGTATTCCTAGACACCGATGTTACCGACGTCCCTGCCTTGGAAAGAGGTTGGCGCGAATTTGAGGTGAGGAGGAAGATGAGAAGATCATTTGCTTGTGCCCTCTCGACCCAGAAGGCTTGGAAATCAAGGCTCCATCTCTCACATGAGTGCTTGGATGCTCCCGACATTTCCCTCCAACATGATCGTCGCATTAAGGCCTCAAAATGAACAACGTTACTGGGTGGCCACCCTCCTGTCCTGGATCCCCTGGTACAAAACCAAAACTCAGCACTTTCCTCCACCCACTCCAAAAATAGAGAGTAAAATGCAGGGAAATTGGAGACCTTGCTGATTGATCAACTGGAGACATCTGTTGCGTCTGCTTCAACGTTCCCCAAATGTACACGGTGGAACAACATCAGCGGGACGTGACAGCAGTAGAGTGCCAAGATAGTGCGTAGCGGCAGCAGCAGGCAAGGTGGCGGAGCCTAATGGTTGACCTCTGGGGGGCAATCTTGTTACCACCTCACCAGACGCAATGCAATGCAGGCACACATCCAACACACGAGAGAACAGTCTTAAGATCAGGTGGCACGACTATCTGCCGTCTCAACACCGATGTTTTTTGGCATGTGTTCCGGACCATTAGACTTCTGGGTACCCCAAAATAGACGAATGGCCCGAGCTGGCTCTCACCCATAGAGGTGTTGTCCTGCCCACACCAGCGTCATATCTGAGGGGACCTTTCAGCACACAGAGGATCATACAGACAAACGCCCCGGGCTTTCCACAGATAATTGGATCTTTTGACTTTCATCAAGAGAATCAGGCATGGATCTTGAGATTTTGTGGCCCCAATTGCCGAGGTCAGTTTAGTTCCCGGGTCTACTTCACATTCCTTTTCAAACAGAAATTTCCTCTTGAAAAACTTTTTTTAAAAAATGATCTTTTCTTACGGCAATTTTTACTCTTTTCCTCTTTTATTCTCTTTTGCTGTGGGGAACTTAAAAGACACAATTTTTTCATGACAAACCGATCAATTTACATATTTATCTTAAGAAGTTTTCCGCATTGTCAATGGTTTTGAGGTCATGTTCTGTGAGATACAGCTAAATTATGGCCCTTTTGGGGAACGAAATGTGGTTCTAATGGCTTTTCTCCCTCACAATTTTTAACAGTGGGCTGAAATCTTTTTTTAAATTTTTTTGGGTCATGCTCTTTGAAATGCAGCAATACACGGGTCCTATTATAAAAAAAATGTGGTTTCTAATAGCATTTGTTTTTCACAATTGACCAAATGGCTCGGGGGTCTCTTTAAATTTTTTGGGGGCATTTTGCTTTGAAATGCGCAATACTACGGCCCCTTTCTAAAAAATGTTTTTTTAATAGACTTTGTTCTTCACAATTGTCCAAATGGTCAAGGGTCATGCTTTAAAATTTTTGGGGGGCTTTTGCTTGACATGCAGCTATACTACGGGCCATTCTACAAAATTGTTTTTCTAACAGACTTTGTTTTTTCAAAAATTGTCAAGAGTGGCTCAAGGGGATGTTGCTGTCAAAACAGGAATGGGTGGGCCCTTTTAAAGGGACACTATTGCAAAATGACTTTTTTTTTTTGCAAGATCTTTAACATAATCAATCCCTGTATTGAGACAAACCCATTTAATACAATAAAAAAAAGAAACAAAGACATGGGGGATTCCATCCTTTTTTTAAAAATGTGTTTTTCTAAAATTTAAAACACTAAAAAACTTGCATGACAAAAAAGCTGGAAAAAAAAATTCCCCTGAATTTTACAAGGGGGTACAGGGAAAAATTTACCCAAGGGTTTTTTCAGAGGCAGAGTATGGAGCACGGACAAGAACAAAGTACAGAGACAATTTTTCCCCCAGCAGTTGAGTAAAAGAAAAAAGAATGCCCAAACAAAAAAGGGCACCCGGGGGTAACAGGACGTTATCCACCATATTTCCAAGTGAAAGCTCAATTGGTCCGCACTCATACGGAGGGCAAGCGCTACCCAGGGCTTTACTGTGACGAGGGAAACTGAAGTCTCACACTTCCCGCTTCCCACTCTGCTTCAGCACACATTTTTTTGGCGCTATCAGGGCATTTAACCTGCGGTTAAAGATCGGACCCAGCCTGGGCTCTCACCGCACCCACTGAACTCCGGGCCCGGGTCAGCGGGCACAGGGCAGTTTTAGCAAAGTCCATTCAACTAAAAGGTGGTTGAAAGACTCCTTTTTCCGGGACTTTTAACTTTGGGGGTCGACAGGTTTAATGTCTATGTGGCCCAGGACAGGGGCAGTTATGCCAGTTCAACTAAAAATGGTGTTGAAAGATCCTTTTTCTGGCACTTTTTTTAAATGTGGGTCAGAAGGTTTAATGGTCAATTCTGCGTACAAAATATAGTTATTTTTCCAGTTCAATAAAATGGTGGTTTTAAAGACTCCTTTTTTTTGCACTTTTTTTAACGGGGGCATGCAGTTTTGGGCTCATCTGCTTCCAGACAGGGATATTCAATGTCCAGTTTAAGACATGATGGTTCAAATCAAACTGCCTTTTGGGACTTTTTAAATTTTTGGGGGGATCAGGTTTAAGGGTCCTCTGGGTACAAGACAGGGGATAGGAATGGTCTGTGACTTTTTTTTCTGTGACTTTTATAACCAAAGGGGTTGCCTAAAGTAGACAAACCATTTGACTGTTTTGGATGTTTAATTTCAGCTTCTCCACCTTGTTTTGGGTTAATAAATTTAAGGTGTTGTTCCCTCCCATAGCTTTTAATGTAATCCTCATAAAAGATGCTCACTAACGAAAAAACCTTATCGATAGCGGCCACTACACTATCGATCGATCTCGAAGCCAACGCAATCGCTCAAACTACTGAGGAACAAAAGAAAGTAAGCCAAGAGAAAAAGAATGCCCATAAACTCCATTTTTTTGGCCCCTATTTCCTGTATGACCTTTCTTGTCCCCCAACCCTACAGAGAGAACAAGAACTTCCAAAGAAGCTGTTCCCGTTTCCCCGACGGGGCAGAACGGACAACCAAAAGTCGGTTACCTTCAGGGATAGAGAATAGACTACCGGGACAAAAGTAAAAATTGTTGGATCTGAACTTCGGGACATGGTTTTCAATGTTAGTTAGGTTGGCTGAATCAATTGAACCAAGTGCCAAATGAAGACTTGCATCAACGCCCCATTTGAAGAATGTACCAAGTTAAATTTTTCATGTTTGCTGTTTGTTTGTTTTTCTCTTCTTTTCTCGTTACAGGAGCAGAGATACATCCTCAACCAACCAGTTAGCAGAGGATGTCATAAATGTAATCTGTAACTGTTTTCTTACAGGCTGTTGACTGCGCGGGGACGCTGCAGTTTTAGAGGGGAGACATGTGGTATCCCACTAATGTGTTGAAGTTTGTATATGTTGTTCCTGTGAATATGTGTATACTGTGCTTTGTAAATTTAAGTAATGTACTGTGCAAGAGTTCCAGTCAAGGGTTAACTTTGTTAGATCCACCTACAGCACAGGGCATCTGGGGGGTGGAGACAGGGGAGAGGAACAGGATGTGAAGTGAGCCAGGGAGGCGGTGCATGCCATGTGGCCAGAGGAGCTGGTGAGAGATGTGCAAGAAGCAGAGAGAGAGATTGCTGAGAAAAAGAGGGGAGATGACTAAGTGGCTGTGAGACCCTGTTGTAAGAAGGAAAGAAACTGCTGTTGTACTCTGATATGCACTGTGAAGGAACTACCTCCAGTAAAGTTTATGTATTTGCATCTTCTATCTGACTGGTACCATCTTTATCCACTCAACCTCCATTACATCTATATGGCAGTGTTGTAAGTTATACCTGAGCTGGTACAAAAAGAAGAATAAAGCCAGCTCACCGCTCCATCAACCTGGGCTGCACGGCTACACTCTGGTGTGCCAATCAACAGGAACAAATGAAAAAGGTAAATGCCAGCAACTCCATCAATGCATTTAAAAATCTGGATGCTTTTAATGATGATCCAAAACGTGAAGATACATACAAGTGGAAAGTATGGGCTGACGCGTTTCGAGTCCAACCGGACTCTTAATCGTAGCATGCATAACTGATAACAAAGCTTGTCTTATATACCCTCCAAACATATAAGAACATAATGCTCACCTGAGCGAACATGCGAGGCTAGTTACTACCTCCGGTCAGCAGCACACACGTCATCAGGTAAAAGGAGGAGCCCAAGTCAGCCGAGACGCTCTCCACGACATGGTCACGCCGTAAGGCGGGAACGAGGTACACGTCGCAGCCGCGTCACGGCTGACACCGGGACATCCCACCCCAATGCCAGCGACGCGCAGAACTGCATGAGATAAATAAATAGAATACGCACAATAATGCTCAGGTGAGAACAGTGGCAAATCATACATAAGATAAGAACAATATCAACATACAGTTGAATGATAAATACAAAAAACACACAGCTGATATATACCCAATGGTACCATAGAACAAACCTGCATACAGGTATAAAAATATATCAGATACTAGACACAGAAAAAGGCCTTCTACATACCTCTAAGAATAAATAGATATTTATCTAATTCATAATGTCCTAGTATAAAAACCAGGTTAATAATGAAATAATATCTCATTACGTGTGTTAAGGCCAGCAGGACTAATGGAATTCAATATATATATCCAATACGCCTCACGATCTCGCAATTTTCGTTCAAAGTTACCACCTCTGTTACCTAAAGTAACTTTTTCAATAGCAAATGTTTGAAAACCCTGTGTATTGGATTGGTGAACTTCTATAAAATATCGGGATGCACCTGAAATTGTGCGACCCGCTGGGTTCCTAATGCCATTAAGATGTTTTAATATTCTTACCTTAAATTTTCGGGAGGTACAACCCACATAAATAAGATTGCATATATCGCATCTGATAACATATACCACCCCTGAAGTGTTACAGTTAAGATAATGGTGAATCTTATATATTTGTCCATTATTAGTGAAAGTTTGAGTGGGCACTACATATCTACAGGTTTTACACGGATGATGACCACAATGATAAAATCCCTTAGATTTAAGCCAAGTAGATTTATGGGGATTAGAAGAAAAAGAATTAGGGGAAATAGTACCACCAATGGTTTTAGGTCGTCTAGCAACTATCCGACAACCATCACTAAGAATGTCTGACAGGATGGCATCCTGTTTGAGGATGGGTAAGTATTTCCAAATAATTCTCTTAATTTGATTAAATTCAGAATTATAGTCCAAAACAAGAGTCGGAATGTTAGTTCCAGTTTTACTGTTATGTTTGTAAGACAACAACTTCTCCCAAGGGATACTTTTAACCTTATTGAGTGCACGATCTAATATCCAATTTGGATACCCTCGGGCATGACGATGCGCATTTATATTTTGAGACTCATTAACCCCTTAACGACCCTGGACGTATGAGTACGTCCCAGGGCCGCTAAGGGGCTTTGCAGGGGGATCGCTCGGCGACCGCACAGCTGCCGGATGTTAGCGGCTGATCGCCGCTAACACCCGGCAGTAACAACGCCAGCGAGTGACGACGCCCGCTGGCACTGTTTAACCCGTCAGACACGCACCGATCGTCAGGGTCATCGGCATCGCCGCAGCATAGCTGCAGCGATCCGACACCCGGACACAGCAGTGGGGAGTCCTGTGAAGGCTCCCGTCACTAACATGTCCCGGTTTGCCCCACTTCCGGCCGTAGACAGGAAGTAGGGAAACCGCCATCTTGGTACAGTCTAATGCATTGTCTATGCAATGCATTAGACTGTATTAACAATCGCGCCCCCTAGTGGTCAAGCACCATAGGGGGACTCAATGTTACAGTGAAAAAATAAATAAATAAAGTTTTAATGTACAAAAAAAAAGTTCAAAATTTCAAATCACCCTCCTTTCCCCATTTTACAAATAAAATCATTAAAATAATAAAAAAGTTACACATATTTGGTATCGCTGCGTCCGTAAAAGTCCGATCTATAAAAATATACCATCATTTATCCCGTACGCTGAACACCGTAGAAGAAAAAAAATTCCAAATGCCAAAATTGCGTTTTTTGGTCATTTTACGTCATTCATAAAATGGAATAAAAGTGATCAAAAAAAGAGCATGCATTCCAAACTGCTAGCGATAAAAAGTACACTTCAGCCCACAAGAAATGCACACTCACTGACGTCCGTAGGTGTTAGTACAAAAAAGTTATTGGTCGCACAAAATGGCGCCGCGGCGCAAATTTCCAAAATAGAAAATTTTGGAATTTTTTTACGGTACCAAAACATAACGGAAACCCTACATATTTGGTATTTCTGGATGCGTATCAACCTGCAGAATACAGATAATACATTATATTTACCGAAGATTGAACGCCGTAAAAGCAAAACACCCGGAAACATGGCGAAAATACGTTTTTTTTCACAATTAGTCCCACTTGGAATTGTTTTGCGGTTTCCCAGTATAGTCTATAGTACAGTGAATAACACTATTAGAAAGTACATCTTGTCCCGCAAAATAAAAACCCTCATATGTCTATGTAGGTGGAAAAATAAAAACGTTATGGCTCTGGGAAGGCGAGGAGGGAAAAACGAACGTGTCAACAACAAAAAAAACGTCGGGTCCTTAAGGGGTTAAGAAAATCCTCATCATTGGTACAATTACGCTTAGACCTAATCAGTTCTCCTATAGGTATAGACAGTTTAGTATGCTTAGAGTGGTTACTTTTATAGTGTAAGATGGTATTACCCACTATTTCCTTCCTATAGGTCTTGGTATGAATAATGGCATCCGGAACACCCGTAAGCATTAAATGCAGAAAAGGAATTTGATGTATATGAACTACATGAGAAACAATTAATTAAAGGGGTTATTGTTGATATAATCGATGAAGAGTGGTATGGCAGACACAGGACCCCGCCATATAAATAGCAGGTCATCAATGTATCTGCCATACCACTCCACATCAAACAAAAACGGATTATCAGAAGAAAAGATATATGAAGCTTCCCACCATGACATAATGAGGTTCGCCAGGGAAGGCGAAAATTTTGCCCCCATGGAGACCCCTCTTAATTGTAGAAAAAAAGTGTTGTCAAAAATGAAATAATTATGTTGCATTAAGAAAGGGGTAACTGACTTAATAAACAGCTTTCATCATCAGAGAAGGAACTGTAGTTGTCCAAGTGAAAATCCAATGCAAGTAAAGCAATGTGCAGTGGTATACTTATGTACAATGATTCGACATCGCAGATGTGCCAAGAGATACCAGGTAACCATATTTTCTTAGAAAAATCACGTAAAATTGCCTTAGAATCTTGGAGGAAACCTGGCACTCGAATCACCAATGGCTGCAGCTGCGTGTCGAGCCATTGGCACAAACATTCACATAATGAACCAATACTGGATACTATAGGACGCATGGGAGGAGGGTTTATCTTTTTATGTACCTTGGGCAGACCATATAAGAGGGGAACGGTGGAGTCAGAATCAAGTATATATTCTGATTCTCTAACCGAGATAACATGCAACGCCACACCTTTTTTTGTGTTTATCATTCAACTATGTGTTGATATTGTTCTTATCTTATGTATGATTTGCCACTGTTCTCACCTGAGCGTTAGTGTGCTACAGCGTATTCTATTTCCTTATCTCATGCAGCTCTGCGTGTACCTCGTTCCCGCATTAGGGCGTGACCACGTCTCGGCTGACTTGGGCCTCTCCCTTTACCTGATGACGTGTGTACTGCTGACTGGAGGTAGTAACTAGCTTAGTGCGTTCGCTCAGGAGAGCATTATGGGCCACATGTATGAAACGGCTTTGGTCTAGACCAAAACCGTTTCATACATGTGGCCATATGTTCTTATATGTTTGGAGGGTATATAAGACAAGCTTTGTTATCAGTTATGCATGCTACGATTAAGAGTCCGGTTGGACTCGAAACGCGTCAGCCCATACTTTCCACTTGTATGTATCTTCACGTTTTGGATCATCATTAAAAGCATCCAGATTTTTAAATGCATTGATGGAGTTGCTGGCATTTACCTTTTTCATTTATACCTGAGCTGGTGTCTGACCTCTATGTGGTCTCTATATGGTGGTGTTGTAGGTTATACCTGAGCTGGTGTCTGACCTCTATGTCTTCTCTATATGGCAGTGTTGTAGGTTATACCTGAGCTGGTGTCTGACCTCTGTGTGGTCTCTATATGGTAGTGTTGTAGGTTATACCTGAGCTGGTGTCTGACCTCTATGTGGTCTCTATATGGCAGTGCTGTAGGTTATACCTGAGCTGGTGTCTGACCTCTATGTGGTCTCTATATGTCAGTGTTGTAGGTTATACCTGAGCCAGTGTCTGACCACTATGTGGTCTCTATATGGAGGTGTTGTAGATAATACCTGAGCTAGTGTCTGACCACTGTGTGGTCTCTGCATGGTGGTGTTGTTGTAGGTTATACCTGAGGTGGTGTCTGACCTCTATGTGGTCTCTATATGGTGGTGTTGTAGGTTATACCTGAGCTGGTGTCTGACCTCTATGTGGTCTCTATATGGTGGTGTTGTAGGTTATAACTGAGCTGGTGTCTGACCACTATGTGGTCTCTGTATGGTGGTGTTATAGGTTATACCTGAGCTGGTGTCTGACCACTATGTGTCACTATATTTACTATTTTGCCATAGGCAAACTTAAATTCTATCAGTTCTCAATCTATAAGACACTAAAACGTAACTTTTATTATGTACTTAACCTCTATACACACTATTTAAAAACCTGATTTCTAACCTCTCAATTTTTCCCTTCCTACTTCTGAAGGAATAACTCACCTTTCCATGATCAAGTCTGGTGGAACCCCACCTACTAACAGGAAAACCTTACATATACACAGTAATTTACTAACTCCAGTTCGGGATCCCAAGCATCCTACTTGGGCAGTTATCCCTATCTAATGGACATAAAACATATAAGGCTTCCTTGTAACACCCTCTGCAGTGGGTGATACTTTGTAGACAGAGGTGAGAAATCACAATTTAAAATGTCATGCCTGACCTCCCCAACATGTTTCACCAGCTAACCTGGCTTAATCAGGGGTAAGAGGTCTGGTCACATGTGGTGTAGCTCACTTCTTTTTATATCCTCTTAGGTACACACCCTATTCAGGTGCTCACTAATTAGCCATCAGAGAATCCACAAAACCCATTCCCTCTTTTTGCTCTCCTACATGCATACCGATACCATGTGCTGCCACTGACACCATGCTCCCATAAACAGCATTCCTCAGACACATTCACCATCTCCACAGCGGGCCCGCGCCCTATCCCACCATGCCGCCCACGCCTGCGTGCTGTATTAATGGAGATATCTGCCCTGACTGTGATGGAATTCCGTCCAACTTCTCTTATATTATTGCGTCTGCGCGGCCCACCTAGAATGGACTAAACAGAATAGATGTTACATTCCACAGCACACTACCAGCTTTATCACCTCCCATGAACCCCTTCTCCTCCATGTCTGATATGCATATTCATTAGGAATACACACTCCATTGTACTGTACACTATTGTCTTAGTCTCTTCCCATGAACCACTTCTCCTCTGTACCTCATATACATATTAATTTTAATAAAACTATGCCTATTCATTGGGAATACACACTCCATTGTACTGCACACTATTGTCTTGGTCACTTCCCATGAATCACCTCTCCTCTGTATCTAATAGACATATTCATTTTAATAAAGCTACAGGCCCTATGGTTAGCCTGCCCTCCCTCCCGCAGTTTCACCTCCCACCTTCCCCATTAAAGATTCCCTCTTGCAGGTCACGGCTAGCCACCTAATTCATCAAGTCACAATGGGAATATACAGAAACGTTAATACATTCGTGCTCCATTGTATTTATATACAGTGTATTGCATATATTGCATTCAAAATTAGCACAAAATCTACGCAGCGACAAAAACCCAATAAATCTAACCTAAATAATGTATACATCAATAAAAATCTAATCTACTCCTTTAAAATCATTTCATCACAGCAACGCAAGTGTATATATTATATAGTTCAGTTGTTAACAGAGGCGTGACGACGGGTAGGCAGAGGTAGCCTACCACTGCCTATCCCTAAGGGGCGCAGGCAGGGCCCCGAACCCCACCGCGGCCCCGTGTGGCTCAGCTGGCAGCGGCGCGATGAAGTGATGTCATCGCGAAAAACTTTCCTCATCTCGGCGCACAGCGCGTCATAGGCTTTTCACCCGAGGAGCTGCCGGAGGAGACGCGGGACTGAATAGGACAGAAGAGGATGCGCGCGCCCCCGGGGAAGGGAGGTAAGGTGAGTATAAATGTTGTTGTTTTTGCCTGCCTGTGGCCCCCATACACCTGCCTGTGGCCCCTATAATGCCTGCCTGTGGCCCCTATACACCTGCCTGAGCCCCCATACGCCTGCCTGTGGCCCCGATATGCCTGCCTGTGGCCCCTATACGCCTGCCTGTGGCCACATACGCCTGCCTGTGGCCCCTATACCCCTCCCTGTGGCCCCTATATGCCGCCTGAGCCCCCATACGCCTCCCTGGCCCCATACCCCTGCTGGGGCCCCCATATGCCTGCTGAGCCCCATATGCTCCCTGGCCCCAAACCCCCCGTGGCCCCCAACCCTTTTTCCAAGCCCCCTACCCCTGCTTGTGGCCCTACCCCCTTTGCCCATACGCCTCCCCGACCCCCCCTCGCCTGCTGGGGCCCCATACCCCTCCCTGGGCCCTTCTTACCCTCCCTGTGGCCCTATACCCTCCCTGACCCCCATACCCCTCCCGACCCCCCATAGCCTGCCTGGGGGGCCCCCCATACGCTGCCTGTGGCCCCTACGCCTGCCTGGGCCCCTCTTCGCCTCTGGGGCCCATACCCGGCTGTGGCCCCTTACGTGCCTGAGCCCCCATACCCCGTGGGGCCCCCCAAACCCCTGCCTGTCCCCCATACGCCTGCCTACCCCCCATACCCTGCCTGAGCCCTATGGGCTGTTTGGGCCCCCTATACCTGCCGAGCCCCCAATGCCTGCTGTGGCCCCCTGTATTCCTCCCTGCCCCTATAGCTATTCCCTCCTGTGTGCCCTATATCCCCTGCCTGAGCCTATACTATATACCCTCCCTGAGTGCCCCCTAAAATTACCTCCCGAGTTCCCTAATCAATATATCCCTTAGAGTGACACTTATCTATATACCTCCCTGGTCCCCTATATCTATATATGCTGAGATGCCCCCATGTTATATCCCTCCCTGAGATGACCTATGTCTATATACCTGCCTGAGAGTGATTTAAAAATTTATATATACTGCCAGAGTGCCCATATATCATAACCTGTGGTCCCCTATATTTATATATTTTCTTCTAAGGGACAATTACATTCCCGCTGACTGGGGAGGGATATTATATACCTGTCAAACTGAGGGACTTATTACCTAAAAAAAAGGGAGTTACGGGAAAATGTGAAAATTCTAAGTATTGGTGCCCAACTGCGGGGACGAGTTTGGGGGCAATAGATGAAGGTTGGGGAAAGGATGGAGAAGAAAAGGGGAAAAAGAAAGAGCTGACAAAATGATGTCTCCCGGGGAGTCATAAAAGTAACTGCAGTGTAATCCTAATTTCTGCAGAGGTTTACATCAATTAGTATTTCCACATTGGGAAAGTATGCGGGGGTATATTAAACGAGGTTGTACAGGATAGTCCAAAAGTTTGGGTCATGTTCTTAGGGTTGCAGGATTATTTTTATCCCTTAAATAGTAATAGTTTTGGGGTCTTGGTTTTGTAGGGTTTTTTTTTTAAATAACCCTTCATTTTCTGGGAGTTTGCTCCATGTACGGTGGATTATTTATGACTGTTTTGGGGGATTAAGGTCTATGGGGGGAGCGATTTTTGAAAAAGCAAATTTGTCAGGGGTGATTTTCATTGTGCAGGACGGAGGGATGGGGGAGCTATGTGGAAAAAAGCAGAAAATTAGTGAAGGACCTGGGGCAGGGGGGGAGGAATTTTGGTGGGGGGGGGGATTTTTTGGTGGGAGGGGGGGGGGCCATTGGCTGTCTTGGCCCAGGGCACCCCAAAAAGCCTTTTCCCGGCCCGGTGTTAACAAGCCTTTTATAAAAGAAACAGATAAAATTATCCCCAATTTGTTAAATACAAAATGTGGCCTCATTGATCAAACCCATTCTTTGCAAACAGAGGGGAAATGGGGGACAAGGTGGAGGGAGAAGAAAACAGGGGGGGATGGGGGAGAGAGAAAAAAAACAAAACAAACCTATGTAAACTTATGTGATGCTTCTATAGTATGTATTTAACCGTCTTGTCCACTGACTATACTTATCACATATATTATGTTTTTACAAAAAATTTTTTAGGGAATCAGAAGATTAAATAAATGCTGAAATTAAAAACCCCTTTTTTAAAATTGGCGTTTTAAGTATTGAGTCTAATTTTATTTTTCCCCCCCCTTCTCTCCCCAAAAAACTACACCAGTCGCCCCTTTCCCAGCTTTTTCCCCAGATGCCCCAAAAATTTTTGCACCCCTTTTTCCCTTAACTTCCAAAATGGTTTGTGGGGGGACCTCTGTTTTTTTAGTTAAAAAGTTCGGGCCAAAGACAACCCTGTATGGTTTTTTCCCACATAAATCATGGGCGACACATAGCCCCCAAAAAGCCTTTTTTTGGTTTTACAGTTGATGAACGTTTATTTCAAATCTTCTCTTATCAATGGGATTAACAAATTATTTAGTTTTCCATATAAATGGACAGAATGAACAGTTGCCACAGGGATATGAGCCTACCACCGGAGACCGCAACCGAGTTCCTTTACCATCTACCTCAAATTGACTATGAACAAATCTTTCCCACGATTGATTCCTCTTCTATATGTTACACGAGGATATTTAGGAATCACCTCAGAGAATAATGGATCTGCTTTCAGAATGTGCCAATGTCTTCTAAGAATACCTCTCATTTCATTGGCTCCATCATCAAAGGTACCTATACAGCGAATTAAATCTTGGACTGGGGGAAAACGTGTGCAAGTGGGTAAGCAACTGGCTCACTGATAGAAAACAAAGGGTAGTAATTAACGGTACATACTCTGACTGGATTGCTGTTACTGGTGGAGTACCACAAGGGTCAGTATTGGGCCCTATCCTCTTCAACATTTTCATTAACGATCTTACACATGGATTGCACAGTAGAATATCGATCTTTGCAGACGATACAAAGCTCTGTAAAGTAATCAACACAATAGAGGATAATGTGTGGGATCTGGATAAGTTGGAGGCCTGGGCAGGGAAATGGCAGATGAGGTTTAACACAGATAAATGCAAGGTTATGCACATGGGGAGGAAAAATCCATTACATGACTACATGTTAAATGGAAAAAGGCTGGGTAAAAGTGACATGGAGAAGGACTTGGGAATCCTGGTGGACAGTAAACTTATTGTAGCAGACAGTGTCAGACAGCAGCTTCCAAGGCAAATAGGATCATGGGGTGCATTAGAAGGGCATAGAGGCACATGATGAGAACATTATTCTCCCATTATACAAGTCACTGGTTAGACCACACATGGAGAATTGTGTACAGTTTTGGGCACCAGTGCACAGGAAAGACATTGTAGAGCTTGAACAGGTACAAAGGCGGGCAACAAAAATAAAAAATAATACTGGGTGGACTACAGTACCCAGAAAGATTAGCAAGATTAGGGTTATTTAGTTTAGAGAAAAGACGGCTTCGGGGGGGACATAATAAATATGTTTAAATACATCAAAGGTCAATATAGAGATCTCTCCAAGATTTATTTATACCCAGGACTGTATCTAGAACAAGGGGGCATCCTCAACGTCTTGAGGAACGAAAGTTTCTACATAAACATAGAAAGGGATTCTTTACTGTAAGAGCGGTGAGACTGTGGAATTCTCTGCCAGAGGAACTTGTCATGGTGAATTCACTAACAGAGTTCAAAAAGACTTTCGATGTATTTCTGGAGCATAATAATATAACAAGTTATAGTGTCTAGGATTCTGGAGAGGGGTCATTGATCCAGGGATTTTTCCGATTGCCAGATTGGAGTCGGGAAGGAATTTTTCCCTAAAATGAGGACAATTGGCTTCTACCTCATTGGGGTTTTACCCTTCCTCTGGATCAACACCTTAGCACAGCAGGCAGAACTTGATGGACGTCTCGTCTTTTTTCGGCCTTACAAACTATGAAACTATGAAACTATGAATTTTTGTCCTTCTTCTTTTGTTTACTGATTAATAAATGTCCTCTGTCACTAGTCAAAGCCCTGTTAAATGCCTTCCTCAAACATTTCTTAGGGTAACCCCTTGCCTGAAAATGTGCATTTAACTTTATACATTCTTCATTGAAAGCCTCTAAAGTAGAGCAATTCCTACGAGCCCTAAGAAATTGGCCTATGGGGATCCCCTTTTTTTGAGAAGGTGGATGCCAGCTAGAAAAGTGTAACAAACTATTGGTAGCCGTATTTTTCCAAAATATCTTAGTCTTTTGGAGATTAATTTACCAATATGTTGTCTCCAAATGGTGGTGTTGTAGGTTATATCGGCGTTAGTATAGTGGCAGCGTACACTTGTCCCTGATTGTAAAAGTGAGGGAACACCTGACCCTGTGATAGGGGTTAAACTTTTATTATGGTGTTTATTTTAGAAGGTGGTGAGGTGTGTGACCAAGGGAAACGTGGAGGGGGATTTGTATGTGGGCTGGTGGGGGATATGGATGGAGCTACTTAGCCATGTGTCTATGATATGCTATACTGACATATGTGTGAGATAGATAGATATGTGAGATAGACAGATATGTGACTCACTTGGTATTGTACTTCACAATACAGTTCTGTTTTGCACACTGTATTATGTGGTAAAATGGGCACATTTATGTCCGAAAGGCCGGTAACATTTTCATGTACAGTAGGGTTGGCCCCCAAGTTCAATTCCCCTGTGGGCCCCAGACCCCCCAGTCCGACCCTGGGAATCCCCATCTTGAAATAACATCCTGCCAGAGAGATTTTGCTGTCGCCGTAGCTGTGTCCTTCCTCATGGGCAAGGCTTCTACCCATTTGGAAAAAACATCAACCACCACCAGTAAATATCTGTATCCTCCGGGAGCACTTGGTAAAGGACCAACAAAATCTATCTGCAACCTCTTCCATGGTCCTTCAGCCAGTGGGATTCTGAACAGCATGGGCCTTTGCCCTTTTGGCCTAGGATTCATTTGAGCACAGATTTAACATTCCTGTACAATTTTCACAATGGTCTCCTTCATGTTTTCCCACCAGTATTTGGCCTGAACAAACTTTAAAGTACCCTCAGCACCCATGTGTCCTGTCAACCTATGATTTTCCTTAGCTACATCCTTTTGATATTGACATGGTACCACAAATCTGGGGCCTTCGGAAGTGTCCCTTAGTAATAAGTCATCTTGGAGAATGTAACCTTGGGACATATCCGTTGTCTTTACTGAT
>JAODAL010017934.1:0-76217 GCA_025379985.1 Phyllomedusa bahiana | reverse complement strand
CTATTTCTAAGCTGATTTGCTGGCCGCCAAAATGACAGGAAGCGCCGAAAATGGCGCGATATTATAAGATTATGCACAGATTTTAACCTAAATTATCGCGTGATCTAAAAAATCCGATCAACATAAAAACCGTGCCGATTTCAACTTTGTCGCTAATAATCGCTCAACACTAGTTGTTACGCATCATCAGATCGTTCAAACAATAGGAGATCAGCACATAGCTTATAGCTGTGTACTGGTCTCCATGACAACTGTCAGTCACGCTGCCCAATCTGCAATGTGGACATCGTGACGTCATCAGACAACCCGGATGCTGTCATTCAGCGTCCGGGCTGTCTGGTAGGTAGACCAGTAGTGGCGCAAAGCGCCGTTACTGCACCGGATTGCGAGCAGCAGGAGCTCACTCCTGCTGCCCGCAGCTGCGATGTCGCGACCACGATCTGATGCTGCCACCAGACTGATGCCACATATCTGCTGCCAACTGCTCCTTCTACCATCCACCATCTTTACCAGAGACTGATATTGCCACCCACCTCCCCACTTTTCACTGGGCCATTATGTAGCCTTCTGATGCTGCTGCCACCTCACCACTCAGATCTCCTCATACTGCTGCTGTCACCTCCAGGCTATGTCACTATGTCACTCTCTGGCTTGATGCTGCTGCTGCTGCCGCCATCGCCTTATTATGTCACCTCAAAATTATGTCACTGTGCCACTCTCCGGCCTGATATTGCTGCTAATGTTGCTGTCCCCACCTCCACACTGTGTAATTGTTCCAGTTTGTGGCCTACTCATGCTGCTGCCACTTCCACAATCTGTCATTGTGCCACTCTATACACTACTCATGCTACTGCCACCTCCACAACCTGTCATTGTGCCACTCTGTGGCCTACTCATGCTGCTGCCAACTGACCACTCTCTCACTCAACCACCGTGTTGTTTCCTAATGCTGTTTCCACCCTCCACCACTCTATGATGTTGCCACTATGTTTGGTTTTCTCCTTCTTTTAATCTGTCAGAAGAAATGAAAAGGACAAACACAACCAACTATGTCTTCGGAGAAGCCGTAAGGCCAGTCTGACATGGTCCTTTGTTTGCATCAGGATTGTCTGATGATTAGGTAGCCAAAAGCAGGTATGAATATAAAACACAGAAGGTATGCAAATATTCCATTTACTTGTTATCTCTTTTTTGACTCACCTCCTGATTCTTTTTGGCTTTAGCAATACTGATGGATTATTGACCAACTGAAAGCGGACACTGACGGATCGCAAAATTATCAGTGGCGTTAAAGCAAAATCACTGCCGACACCTTCTTCACTTTTTGGGGGGGGGGGTGGCCGGGGAGGCTCTACATGTATCAGCGTTTAACAGAATCACCACAGTAAGTGAAAAAATTTACTTTTTGTCACAGATAGCAATATCCCAACAGACTGAACTGGATGGATTTGAGATGTGTGTATAGGAGAAATATACAAACACTGGATTTGACACAGAGTTCCCCACAATAAGTGAAAAAAATTAACTCTTTGCCATAGATAGCAATATACCAAAATAAATACACTGGTTCAGGAACAGGTGTGTATATGACACACACACTATGTATTTGAAAGGTATTTCACCCCAGTAACTCTAAAATCGGAAGTATTTTGCACAGAGCGCAATCTAGTGCAGCTGCAAAGAGATGCTTGTGCATGCGAGACACAGTGACAAGTGACAGAATTTAACATGGCTGTCCTATTTATAGGGATGTGACATCACAGAAGGTGGCTGGCTGCTGATTGGCTGCATATCTGCACATCATTGAGGGCGTTCCTTTCTTCCTCACATAGCTCTCTACCCCATGTTACGCCATGTGCTTGCGGCTATTTTCGATTCATTACCACGAATCGCCATGAACTTTGGCTTCGTTCAGAATCAAATTTTTCCTGAAATTCTAAACGAATTCCACTTTGTTAGAATCGATTCGCTCATCTCTAATCAGCAGTGAACCTTCTATTATATATTAAGTCTATGTGTCTAGGTGAGAACCATCAAACATTATGAACATATGTATATGTTTTTTCTAACCAGCAAGCATGACATGCCTCATGTAAGCAAATAGTTCCTGAGTTTGCAAACAATGATCTGTCAGTCTGTAATTATTGCTGTGTGAACTCACCAGAAGGGCAGACACTACTAGCACCTGCCTGTTGGGGTCACCGCCTCACACACATGGGAGTCAACTACAATACTGTCATACTATTTCATATCTATTGCAACGGTTTGGTAGTGGATCCGCTGGACCACCGCAGGCGATGGTGGAAGCCCACACCAGGGAGCGGAATCTAAGTAGGTCCCGGTATTCACCAGAGCCCGCCGCAAAGCGGTATGGACTTGCTGCGGCGGGAATCTACCAGGTCGCTTCCACTGGGGGGACTTGCCTGCGGTGGCGGCCAAGGGTAAGCGAGGTACAGATTCGTCAGGCAGGCTCGTAGTCGGGTACAGGCAGAAGGTCAGGACAGGCGGCAAGATTCGTGGTCGGTAAACGTAGGCTAGCGATTCGGTACATGGTAGACAAGACTAGACAAGACTTCTGGAACGCTTTCTCCAAAGGCATGAACACTAAGGCCGTGTTCACACAGCTTATTCAAGACGGAATTGCGAGCCGGATTGCGCTCGCAATTCCGGCTTGAATAAGGGGCAGTTGCGGAGGCGGGGGCGCGGCCCGCCGGCCCCATAGACTGCCATTATCCACGGCACGTATTGCGCCGGGTGGGGAGGAGCGACGGTATCCACTGTGCTCTATGAGAACGGTGGATTACCGTAATTACTGTGACGGATTGGCGCCGTACTGCAGCGCAAATCCGGCGCGCAGTACGGCGCCAATCCGAGCTGAAATAAGCCGTGTGAACATGGCCTAAGGATCCGGCAAGGCTGACAGGAAGAGGCCGGACTTAAATAGGAACAGTGCCCGTCAATGGCCAATTAAATTTCACACTGCCGGGGTGCGCGTGCCCTAGGGAGCGGGGCCGCCCGCACCGCGGGACAGAGACGGACAGAGCAGGAGCATGGCCGGGTAAGTGAACGCCGGCACTGACAGGGGGGTGAGCGGACCCCGGACCCGAAGTGCGGGACGGGGCGCCGCTCGGCGTCGTGGCACGGATGCGCCTGCGACCCGGGACGAGGTTCGCAGGGGCATCCGTGACATCCATGTGATACAAATTTTATGTGATAAACCTTTACTTTTCTTCTTTGTTCTCCGCTCCTATTCTCCACAATATTTTACTTTTAAGTGTAAAAGTTTGTAGACCAGAGTCACAGAACAATTTTAAATCAGTTGTTCTGTTCCAAGAATAGGAAGTCAGCCATTTTATAATAAATAGGCCTTTGCATTTTCTCGGTTCTTCCATTTCCTGCCTCCATGTATCTTAATTTTGTGCATGTGTCTCCAGTAATTATACCCTTGTGCCGCCCTTGTCTACGTAGAACAATATAAAGGCATACCTCCCAACTATTAAGCTGGTCAAAGAGGGACACCTAGGGCCTCATGTATGAAAACTGTTTAGGTCTAAGACGTTCTTTGTTGCCCATAGCAACAAATCAGTGCTTGCCTTTCATTTCATATAGTGCTCTGAAGAAATGAAAGGGCAGCTCTGATTGCTATGATTGCTCTGTTTTCTATGGGCAACAAGGACAGTCTTAGACCTAGACAGTTTTCATACATGTGGCCCCTAGAGTTTGCCATGTAAAGGACCCAATCTTTAAGGCACAGTAATACACTTAAATACGTCTTTATGAAAATGTTAATAAATATATCATCGAAATATAGACAAGTTTAAGGTCTACATCTCATAAAATGATAAAATAATATTTAAGTTAAAGACCAATTTACAGTTAAGAGCCAAACAGGTATTTTAGAGCAATATAGTAAGTTTATTAATGCAAATCTATTTTTCCTGTGAAAAAGGGGGACATTCAAAGAGCCAAGAGGGACAGAAGGACATATGTTAAACATGGGGATTGTCACTCCAAAAGATGGACACTTGGGAGGTATGGTAAAGGCACTTCCCAATTCCAATAATAAAATCCAATACAAAATCCTGTGGAAAAAAAGCAGTTGAAACTGTGCAAACTGCAATTACATTATCTCACAAAATTCAGTACACCCCTCATTTTTTATAAATATTGTGTTATATCTTTTCATGATACAACACTGAAGATATGACTCTTTAATACAATGTAAAGTACAATGTAAAATACAGTGTACAGCGTGTATAACAGTCTAAATTTGGAGTGCCCTCAAAATAACTCAACACGAAGCCATCAATGTTTAAACTACTGGTAACAAAAGTGAGTACACTCCTAAGTGATAATGGACAAATTGTGCCAATAGTGTTAATATTTTGTGTGGTCACTATTATTTTCCATCACTGCCTTAACTCTCTTGGGCATGGAGTTTACTTGAGCTTTCCAGATTGCCACTGGTTGACAACATCATGGAGCTCGTGGATGTTAGAGACCTTGCACTCTTCCACCTTCCATTTGAGGATGGTCTACAGATGCTCAATACGGTTTAGGTCTGGAGGCATGCTTGGCCCGTCCATCACCTTTACCCTCATTTTCTTTAGCAGGGCAGTGGATATTTTGGAGGCGTGTTTGGGGTCTTTATCATGTTGAAATACTGCCCTGTGGCCCAGTTTCTGCTCTGCTTCAGTATGTCACAGTACTTGTTGGCATTCATGGTTCCCTCATATTGTAGCCAGCAGCACTCATGCAACCCAAAACTCTGATACTCCCACCACCATGCTTGACTGTAGGCAAGACACACTTATGTTTGTACTCCTCACTTGGTTTCCAGCACACACACCTGACCCCATCTGAACCAAACAGGTTTATCTTGGTCTCATCAGACTACAGCACATGGTTCCAGTAATCCATTTGCTTAGTCTGCTTGTCTTCAGCAAACTGTTTGCAGAGTTTCTTGTGTATCATCTCTAGAAGAGGCTTCCTTCTGGGATGACAGCCATGCAGACCAATTTGATGCAGTGTGCAGTGTTTGCCCTGAGTCCTGACAGGCTGCCCCCCACCCCTTTAATCTCAGCAGCAATGCTGGCAGTATTCATGTGTCTATTTTGAAAAGACAATCTTTGCATATGATGCTCAGCACTTGCACTCAAATTCTTTGGTTGACCAAGGCGAGGCCTGTTTTGAGAGTATTCTATCTTGTTAAACCGCTGTATGGTCTTAGCCATTGTGCTGCAGCTCAGTTTCAGGGTGTCGGCAATCTTCTTATAGCCTAGGCCATCTTTTTTACATAATATCTTTCAATGGATCTGCATTGAGCAACCTGTCATAACCAGTAAGGGACGTAAGGAGAAACACGTCAGAGTTTAAGATTAATTATCTTCAGTAATCATATCTATTTGTGGTATTTTTTGTTTATTTTCATTTTGGTTGATCACTTTTGGTCATTTACCACTATTGTGTATTGTATTGTAACATGTGGGTATATGATTTAGTTTTGTCTCTTTGTTAGTAAAGATAGGGATCAGGGCCAATCCTAGGGCCGGCCTCGCAGAGCCAGCAGCTGCAGGGAGGAGGCAGGACGGATCGTTCCCGTCCTGACTCCTCCCCTGTATCAGCGTCGCAGGGAGCGCACGGCTTTCACCGCGCCCCCTGCAACACTGGGTCTCCTTGGCTGGCAGCTCTGCCGCCGAGGAGATCCCTGGGAGCTACGTGCAGCGTAAGCTGGGTGATGACGTCACCCAGACCGGGACGCGCGGACCGAGGTGAGTAGTTTTTTGTTATTTTATAATTAGTTACAGGGGCATCTCCTGGCTACAATGGGGCCTCACTGGCTACAATGGGGGCATCACTGGCTACATGGGGGCATCACTTACTACAATGGGGGCAATCACTGGCTATAGGGGGGGGCATCACTGGCTACAAGAGGGGGGGCATCTACTGGCTACAAGGAGGGCATCACTGGCTACAAGGGGGGCATCTACTGGATACAGGGGGCATCACTGGCTACAGGGGGCATATCACTTGCTACAGGGGGCATCACTGGCTACAGAGGGGCATATCAGTGGCTACACGGGGGCATCACTGGCTATAGGAGGGCATCACTGGCTACAGGGGGGCATCAATGGCTACAGGGGGGCATCACTGGCTACAGGGGGCATCACTGGCTACAGGGGGGTAATCACTGGCTACAGGGGGCATCACTGGCTACAGGGGGCATATCACTGGCTACAGGGGGGCATTTACTGGCTAGAGGGGGCATCACTGGCTACAGGGGGCATCACTGGCTACAGGGGGAATCACTGGCTACAGGGGCATCACTGACTACAGGGGGCATCACGGGCTACAAGGGGGCATCACTGGCTACAAGGGGGGCAACCACTGGCAACTGGGGGAATCACTGGCTACAGGGAGGCTTCATTGGCTACAAGGGGGCATCACTGGTTACAAGGGGGCATCACTGGCTACAGGCGGAATTACTGGCTACAGGGGGCATCACTGGCTACAGGGGGGCATCACTGGCTACAGTGGGAATTACTGGCTACATGGGGGCATCACTGGCTACAGGGGGAATTACTGGCTACAGGGGGTCATCACTGGCTACAGGGGGCATATACTGGCTACAGAGGGACATCTACTGGCTACAGGGGTCATTACTGGGTACAGGGGGGGCATCACTAGCTACAAGGGGGAATCCACTGGCTACAGGGGGGCGTCATTGGCTACAGGGGGCATCACTGGCTACACAGGGGGGCATCACTGGCTACAGGGGGAATTGATGGCTACAAGGGGGCATCACTGGCTATACTGGAGGCATCACTGTCTACCAGGGGGCATCACTGGCTACAAGGGGGGCATCACTGGCTACAGGGGGATTTACTGGCTACAGGGGGGCAACCACTGGCTACAGGGGCAATTACTGGCTACAGGGGGGCAACACGGGCTACAGATGGGCACCACTGGCTACAAGGGGGCATCTACTGGCTACAGAGGGGCCTCACTAGCTACAGGGGGGCCTCATGGGCTACAGGGGGACATCACTGGCTACAGGGGCCATCTAACTGGCTACAGGGGCATCACTGGCTACAGGGGGGGGCATCTACTGCCTACAGGGGGGGCATCTACTGGCTACAGGGAGCCATCTACTGGCCACAGGGGGCATCTACTGGCTACAGGGGGCATCTACTGGCTACAGGGGCCACTGTCTGGCTACAGGGGGCATATTACATGGCTACCATATGAGGTGCTATAGATGGGGAGTTTGTATAGAGATAGGAATTGGTAGAGAAGTGCTGATAAAGGGAGGAATCTAAGATGTCTGTTTTCTAAAATTTATAGTGTAGAGTCGCGAGTAGTCGTCATGGCGTCTGGGACAGATGGAAAAGAAGAAGAAGAGAAAGAGAACAACTCTTCAGAGACGTCTCCTGTGAGTCACTAGATATAACTTTAATGTAATCATTTATATGTCTGCAGAGCCTGTGTACAGTTGGTATCCATTACTTTATGGTCACTGTATGCCAGTAATATTGGTTGTAGTATGTCAGTTTGTATTATTCGGTCACTATATGCTGGTGATATGTGGTTATGGAGTGGTTTTATTATTCGGTCACTGTGTGCTGGTGATATGTCTTCTTAGTGGTCTTGGGATTGTGGTTGGTGTAGCGGGCAGTGTTATTTGGTAACTGTATGACTATTATTTAGTAGTTTTATACGTAGCACATTGTGGTAAACCTTTTTGTATATTTTGGCTTTGGTTTATGGTGATGCAATGTGTCGCATAGTCGCGCAATCTGTTACCTGAGTGAAATTTGGCCTAGGAACTGCCCTGATAGGAATATTTAAGGGTCCTTGTAGTTTAGGTTCCTATCAAGGTCACCCTAATCAGGACAGCTACCCCAGATTTAATGGATAGGTAACTAGCAATTGTTTAGGGAATTTATAGAATCAGTTTTTAGCATTTCTTATTGGATATTAATAAAAGTTATTTTAGTTTAAACAGTGGGTTATATTATGTGGATATTAATAAAAGTTTTTTTTAGTTCTAATTATTTTGTCTTAGGTTTTTATGTTAAACATTTCTTATGAATGTTTGTTTAGGTTTTTTTAAAGTTTTCATATCACTTCCAATATTTTTAAAAAATTCTTAAGTCCTGCAGTTTTCACTTTGTCCACTAAGCCTACTAATAATCTAACACTTCCTGCTCTGTAGAGAGATTTTCAGTAGTCTGCTTATTACCAGCACAAGCAGAGTCAAACTGAAAGGTGACAACAATGTGTACAGATAACACAGGATCCACCAGTCACTATAGGAGATAGTCACAGTTTACCCTCTCCCCCTCCCTGTAAACTGACTTCTTCCCGGGTCACAGAGCATGACTAGAAAACTAACCTATCAGCCTTAAGACTCTGAGTCATTCTTAAGGCTGCTATGTGCATGAAGCTACTGTAAAGCATCTCTCTAAATGCTGTTAAAAGCAGTGCATGCAAGAAAGCTTTCCCCTCAATCATATATAGGCGACTGAATTGAGAAATCTACAATCAGAAAATAAAAACAAACAGATAAGAAGAAAAGAATATGGATCACGGTCTTGATTTAATAAGTGAAAAAAAATGGTGAAAGATTCCATTTAAACAGTGGGTTATATTCTGTGGACACATTCGCTTTAACACCTTAACCCACCTGGACGTATGGGTACGTCCTGGTGGGGTTAAGGAGATGTGCAGGGGGATTGCAGCGTGATCCCGCTTCACAGCCAATGGGTGTTAGCGGCTAATTGCAGCTAACACCCGACGGTTACAGCGTAGGGGGGGGGGGGGGGGGCGCGCCGTCCCCCCCCGGGCTGTTTAACCCTTTAGACGCCGTGGCAAAAATGGCCGCAGCGAGTTTATGAATGAAAAACGGTGTAGCAGGGATCCAATGCTGGACATGGCAGCGGGAAGCCTCCATTGCTGCCATGTTCTTGTTTGCCCCACTTCCGACCCAGGCAGGAAGTGGGGAAAACGCCATCTTGGTACAGCCTAATGCATTGTCTATGCAATGCATTAGGCTGTATTAACGATTGCGCCCCTAGTGGTGAAGCGCCCTAGGGGGACTCAAAGTTGTAGTAAAAAAAATGTTTTAAAGTGTAAAAAAATAAAAAAGTATGAAAAGTTCAAATCACCCCCCTTTTGCCATTTTACAAATAAAAAAATAAAATAATAAAATGGTTACACATATTTTGTATTGCCCCATCTTAAAAAGTCTGATCTATTAAACTATAACATAATTTATCCCGTACACCGACTTCCATAGCAAATTTCAAATATAGAAAATGTTTGGAATTTTTTTACGCCACCAAAACATAACGGAAACCATACATTTTTGGTATTGGCGGATGTGTATCAACCTGTAGAATATAGATAATACATCATTTTACCGAAGATTGAACGCCGCAAAAACAATACTCCTGCAAACATGGCGCAAGTAAATTTTTTTCACCTTTTGCCCCACTTAGAATTTTTTGGCGGTTTTCCAGTATATTCTATGGTACGATAAATGACAGCATTAGAAAGTACATCTTGTCCCACAAAATAAAAGCCCTCATAGGTCTATGTAGGTGGGAAAATAAAAACTTTATGGCTTTTGGAAGGCGAGGAGGAGAAAAATGAAGAGTACGTTTTTTTTTTTCTTTGGAGGGATTAAAAGGTTAAAGGGGCTATTTCAGCATAGACATTAGTGGAATATCCTATTGATAGTTAGGGATCTGACCCTTAGCAACTACTAAAATAAAAGCAGAGTTAGGTAAGTGCTGTGTCCTTTTACCTCCTGACATGCCTCATGTATGGCTTTTGATTATAATAGATATCTCTGTGGGCAACCAAAAAAGCAGACAGGAGATAAAGTGGCAAAGTTCTTTTTTAAGAGCCAATTCATTTTCACAGATATGCCTTTGGTTGTAGCCTCCTCAGTTAGGTGAATTGGGAAAAACACCCAAATGCACCATCTCTTTTTGAAGGTGCGGTATAAATGGCATGTTTTTTTTATTCTGGTTATCTATTAATAGATCAGGCTTTTAAAGAAGTGACCATACAAATAATGTTTGATTTTTTAATTATCTTTGTAAAATAGTGTTTTTAACTTTCAATATTTTTGTTTTACCTCTAATTTTAGTCCCCCTAGGTTACTTGATCACTAGTGGGCGTGATCACTTATACACTATTTTGCAATGCTAATGCATAGCAGAATTGTTTGCAGTTAGAGCTCTCCTATTATATCCTGTCTTTGGTAAGGTGAGGGACAGTGTGATGGCAAGCTTGGGAGCCTTCATTAGGCTTCTGGCTACTATGAATGCCAACCAGCACCCTGTGATTGCTTTGTGGTGAAGCTGATCAGATGGAGGGAAAGGGCATCCACCTCCTAAACAACTGCTTAGATGTCGCAGTCACATTAAGCATGGCATCTAGGATCAGAGTTATACCAGGTGCTGGCTGTAACTAACAGTTGGCACGTGGCACATGGGGAGCAGGCTCAACTTAGGATGCATACATACCAGTGCCCCCAACAGGCAGAGGTAGTCTTCCAGGGTGATAGCCTACCTCTGCCTACCCATCGCCTAAGCAGTGATACCAAGACCAATCTTAAAATACTGTGCAGTTGCAATCAGGGGGAAAAAAAAATAAGAGTAAAAACCTTTCTAAACAGGTGGTGTTAGATGGTCTGTATGAAGCAACACACAATGTAGGTAATAAATCTAAATATTTTAAATTCACACTAGCCTTATTAAAAGAAAAAAATAAGAAAATGTGATGCCTTAGGGCAGTTTGATGGGATGAAAAAAATGCATTGATGTCACAGCCTTCAGAATGAATTCATTCAGCACTTAGATGCATATAGTAGGCTGCGATGCATTATATAAAACACACAATTCATTCATCTCTGACATATGGCAATTGTACTAAAATGGTTATATTGTCGTTCTACAATTGCCAAGCTAGTGAGATTTAAGAGTTTACTTACATGGCATGTTCATTAGCAGATCGAATATGCACAATACCATCTGCTCAGATTGCACATTGACTTCATAATGAATTTAACATATGACCATGTTGTTAAAAAAAAAGGGATCAAGAAACAGGCAAGAAAATGTTTGTAATAAACATAATAAATAAATATAAACAGACGAATAGTATGTTGTTTTAAACATTTTTTTATTCCATTTAATTTTTAATCTTACGGTTTAAATTCTAGTACAGTATACTGGCTAATGTCCATGTAACATTAAAGTCTCCTAAACACAACTGTATTCCTGGTCCAGCATTGGTATGTTCATGAGACTTAATGGGGTTGTTCTGAAAACTCATTTTTATATACCCTATTAGGGAACTCAGAGTAAATATTAGGCCATTTAGCATTACTGGGGGGAGGGCGTTTAATTATTTGAAGTCCTCATCTCTTTGCCAAAGTTTGAAGCAGACACAAGGGGCGACATGTATGAGTTCGAATGCGTACTCTTTTTTTTTACTTGGCGCCGACACTCCAGTTCTAAATAGATATAGAAGAGTGTAGAATACGACAGTATGAAGATTTTTGGCGCATTTCATAGAGCTTAATGCGCCAAACTTTGTATGGGCATAGAATGTAATGCGCCAAACTTGGCGCATTAAGCTCTATGTAAAGCGCCAAAAATCTGTCATATTCTACACTCTTCTATATCTATTTAGAACTGTGGTGTCGGCGGCAAGTAAAAAAAAAAGTAAGCATTCGAATTCATACATGTCACCCTAGGATTGTCTCTACCTCTGGAGGACCGATACTGTTTTATGCAGACATTCCATTAATTTAAAATGGATATTATGTATTGCTTAAAGAGGTTGTCTCACAACATTGATTCATCTTACCTCAGTCCTGTTTTCTTGGTTTCACTGAATTCAGGGGTGTGTTTACTGGCTTCTACTAGACTGCAGTAGAAGCCATGTCTGTAGCTTTAGCAACCAGTGCTGGCAGCCTATCAGGAGAAATCAAACAGGTCTGTAGCTATAGCGACCTGAAAAACTGATGAAGCCCATACAAGAGAGGATATCTAAGAATAGGTAGGACACTGGTAATGGACACATGTTGAAAAGTGACTTGTTTTTGCAACATCTTTAAAATAAAAAGCAATTCTTGTAGTGAGACAACCCCTTTAATTTTCCCTGTGGGAAATTAAACACTTACTGTGAGATAACAATAGATTCCTATGGGTTCTATCAGGGGGTCTTTCTGGAATGAGCTTATTGTCATGAAATCCCTCTAGGTGGAGAACACCTTTAGGTCTTATTATTTATGCATAGCTATACATACAGTGCCCTTAAATGACAGCCCTAAGAATCTAAGCTACCTGTCCATATAAGTAAACTCCACTGATCTCATCATGGTGATTTCTTTAGAGACATCAAATCCTCTTCATTTGTTTATAGTTTGGTCAAAATGGATTTGTTATTATGAGTGTGTAATACTAGTAATGACCTGGTCACTAAGAGATCTACTGCATATCCTTCAAAATATATTGAGATGAGAAAAGGGGTAAATTTTTTGTAGCATTCACAAAATGTCTATTTATATACATAACAATGCATTCACTATAATGCAGCATTATGCTAAACTGGAGAAATCTCCCAATCATAAGAACCTCTGCAATAAAGTGTACAACATTACCTTAAAAATAATGGTGGAGTCGCTTACAGATATGATAATATAAACACAGTTCTACAAACAGACACACAAAAAAAATAAAAAGGTATATAATCATAAAAATAATGAAGTTACAGGCAAGATCTAAAAAATTCCTCTGGCACTAAAGGCCCAAATTGTCTGTGTTTTTAAAGGATTAATACTTGTTCTTACTTGTCATATGTCCTCCAATTAGCAACTTGGTTTCCTATGAAAGCTCATGCTCATTTCCTTGATGATGGCATCGTCAAAACAAATAAAATGTAAAGAAACGTAATAAAGTGTTATTTGCCACATAATAATCCATCTCTTCTGACATGTCTGTTTTAGTAAAAACTTGTTATCCCCATGAAATAGCAATGCAGAAGTCTCTTTTCTTAGAACTCTACAATGGACTATTTCTGTGTTATTCTTTCTAAAATTGTGTGAATACATTGACAACTGGGTGTACTACTTCTCCTCTTAGTAGAGTATGTCCGACACTTTGGTTTGTTATATCCATATGATCCAAGGGGGCTTTGGTGACAAACCATGCTTGTAAAAGTTTTTATCATGGATAAGCAAAGAAAAATTTTCTATAGACCCAGGGGGGAAAAGTTTTTGGGTTAATCATCAGGCTTTAATAGATTACAAAATCATCTGTAAAGAGTTTGGAATCCACCAGTCCACAGTCATACAGACTGTGTCCAAATTGAGGAAATATCAGACTACTATTGCCCTTCACAGGAATTGTTCACCAACTGATTGTAACAGCAGGAGTAGTGGATCGTCTGGACCATCGCAAGCAGTGGTAGAAGCCACGCCAGGTTACGGAATCTAAGGTCCCTGTGTTTTACCAGAGCCCCCACAAAACAGGTGGGGCTTTCTGTGGGGAGCCCTCCCAGGTCACTTTCCCCTGAAAGCCCACTTGCTTATGGTAGGGCAGAAAGGGGCAAAAGGGTGGTGAACACAAAAAAAGACACAAACACACGCTTTCTCTTAGGGCCCCAAGGGGCAATAGATCCGGGGGGGGAAGTAGTGGGAAAATATCCCAAAATTTTTATAGGGTCAGCGCCCAGAATAATTTCCCAATTAAACCCGGGGCACTGGGCTTATAACTCTTAGAGAGCCCAGCCCCTTTCGCCCCCAGGGGAGCGGGGGGTGCACACCTGGACGGCGAGGGCATGGGGGAAAACAGGGAACAAAGGGGGTAAAAAACTTGCTAAAGGTCCCAGTGCTCCCGCAGGCCATGCGGAACAAAACGGCGCCACTGTCCCCCACGAGGGGGGCAGAAGGAAATTTCGGGGTGCTCCCCCAAACCCAACTTCCCAGCTGTTTGGGGGCCCCTCGGGGACACCCATCCAAAAAAGGGCAAGGGGTTATGATAAATCGCAAGGTCTATTCTAAAAAATTAAATTTTACTATAGGGGTGGTTTTAAAGGGGTTTTCTTACTTTGCCCGTTTCACAGGGGCCCAGCCATCTTCAGACTAAAATTTCCTGTTCAGGCTGTGGTTTAAAACTTTGCATTGAGTTTGCATTCGCTTTGCTTTTTCTGGGAAAATGATTTTGATGTTTTGGAGGTTTTTTTAATCTGTAGTACCCCCAAGGGGTTTCAGAACTCCCAAAAGGGTTTAAAAGTTTTTTTTTTTTTAATTAGGTAATCAAAATCCTTGCCCAGAAGCAATTTTTAAGCGGGAGGACCCCAACCAAAGGTGAGATGGCAGTGGGCACGGTCCGTTTCCACGTTTTTCCGTTTCCCCCCGCTGCGGGCCTTGCTTTCGAACTGCCCGTTTGTTTCCTTTGTTCCTATCGCAGTTTGGTTCCTTTTTGCAGTGTCGCTGTGAGGCTCCTGTAGCCGTGCCTACTACCTGTGATTCGTGCGGCTTTTTTGCGGGCCCATGCGCTCCTCCATCTTGGCTCCCCCTATTTTTTGTCCCTTATAGAGGGCGGGGGCCCACATTTTCCCCCTTCCTTTATTCCCACAGTGTGCAGGGGGGGTTGGGTTTCCTTGCCAACCCCCTTCCCACCTGTGGATTTAAAACCCTGTTCTCCTCACACCCCCGCCTGATCCTTTTTGTGTCTTATTGTAGTCTGTTGGTGTGTTTTTGTCTTGTTTGTTAGCAGTCCGGTGTGTCATGTGGTCTCTTTGTGTCTTGTCTGTTCTTTGTGGTTTCCCTTTCCCTTGTTCTCCTTTCCCCTTTCCTGCCCCGGGCAAGCCTTTTGGTTTTTTGCCGAGTTTAGCTTAAAAACTCTCTTTTTTGTTCTTGTGTCTTCATCTGTTATTTATTTTTTCCCTTTACCTTTTGCTTATCCTCCTGTTTGGCATCTGTTTTTCCTGTCTTTGTTTGTACCTGCACATATCTGCTTTGTCTTGTTCCTATCTGTTGGTGCTAGCCCTTTGGCATTTGGCCTTTTGGTCAGCTGCCCCTGCGGGGGACTGCTCTGGGGGTAGCGCCTAGTGGCTGTTGGGGTCAGTCAACCTTACCACCAAAGGCTCTGTGAAGATGCCCATGCCCGATGGCCACTTGGTTACGCTCCCTCGGAGCAAGCCCAGCAGTGGTCCAGTGGGTCCACTATCCGCTTTACCCGCTCATCCGTTACAGGCAGTTTGGAACAATCAGATAAGAGAGAGCAAATAAAGATGGTCAGTAACCAAAAGAAATGTGTGTACGCTATCAGTAGATAAAATCTTCCATATCGCCTGAACAAAGCCAATCAAAACAGCAATGTATTTGGTAATGGTCTTCATTTACCTATCCCTACATGTTAAAAATTGAATCACTGTGGTGAGAAAACCCCTTTAAAGAACAACAAAGTTTTGGAATGGCCAGGTCCTGACCTTAATCAAAAAGGAATATGGTTGAAAGACCCGAAGTGTACAGTTAATCAGAGGAAAATAACCAACATGACAGAATTGAAGCTGTTTCATACAAAATAATGGGATAGAATGTACCCAAGCTGATGTGCGGAATAACTCAATAATTACTGGAAACATCTAGATCTAGTTATCACTGCACAATGGGTAATGCCAGATACTGAGATCAAAGGTCACATACTTTTACTTGCTCGTAGAAGAAGGAGGTACCTTAGAAACGTTGCCTAGAGGAGGCTGGACCACAGTTGCCGATGCAAATATGCATTGTAAGGTTGATCATTTTCTATTTGGATTTGTTCACCTACTTTTGCCATTTACAAATATGTGACATTTAGATCATTTTCCTCAATAAAAAAAAAAAAATCAACAAGTTTAATATTTTTACTCATTTGTTTTGTTTGGTTCTTTTTGTCTACTTTTAGGACTTATGTGACAATCAGATTCAGTTTTAGGTCAAATTTATGCAGAAATATAGAAAATTCTGAAGCATTTCCAAACTTACTATTGTATATACAGTAAAATGACGACATTCAAATGTGAAGCAGGTTAACCTATTAATTTATAAGTTTTAGTGAAGGCACTCTAGGGAGGGTGCATAAGTGTGCAGGATGCCGGCAGGACCAGAGCAGGAGCGAGGACAGGTGAGTACACGCTAGCAGAGGGGGCAGAAAGCTGGCAAAAGAACAAGGGCTGTCTTGCGGTACCGGGGGAACGGGGGGACCATGGCATGGACCATGACAACCACTCATACCAGTGGATACAATTTTATCAAGCAGAACATCAAAATATAAACGACTTACTTTTCCTCTTTTATGAAAACACTGCCATGATTAAAACTAAGACTTCCAATTGTATCTTACTTGTTTGTGCTTTCCTTATTCGAATTACATAAGAGGCACAATACTACTGCCAGATCCATTCATATAATTTCCGGTAAAACCACACATTTGGCAACATTTTTGTACTGAACATTTGCCAGCTGACCCATGTCTAGCTTTTTAAGATGCTTCTGAGTAATCCTTCTAGCTAAAATTCCAGTAACTTAATAGAGTGGGTTCCATTCTCAGACAAAGAAAACTGACACATATCAGTTACAATAATATTCTCAGTACTTGGAATGCACCCGTCATGTCAAAAGCATTACTGTGCGTTAGCAACAGCATAGAACATACCGTAACATTGGGTCAATTGACATTTAACTGCTGTTGTAAATACCAATCATCTGTATCGCTACTGATTGGAACGTTTAATATGAGTGGGTGAAGCCCTTAAAACTCTTAATGATGTCAATGTAAGGTTTTACCAAGCCGAGCCTCTCATCATATTGCACAATGAATGAGCAATAATTCATGAATAATATAAAGCCCTGACTTGGCACTTAGGATTGTCTTTCCTGTTTTATTTAAAGTTTTTTTGTGACATTACAAAAAATATTTCAGCTTTTACAATAAAAACAGCAAAACTGTTGCTTATGTTTGTGTCTGGTGTTACAGTTTCTTCACATGGGGTTGAGTTACAATTCTAGGTAAAGACCATGGACAACAGATGCAGAAGTCACATATTGGAACGACAAGTCAGCAATGAGGGCTAGATGTACATGGACCATTTGGGGACCAGTAGCAGTGGTGTTACTAAAATTCATAGGACCCCATAGCTAAATGGCCTGCACCATCAAATAACAGAAAACAACAGTAAATGTATGGCTAATAGTGCTATATATCAGAAGACCCACATACTTATAATAGTGCTAGAAAGCAATGTTCTATTCCCCATGAAAATGTAGCATATTCTTGCACCTGGAAGGACCCCCTCAACTATTGGGACCCATTGGAGCTGCTTTGGCTGCTTTGATTATAGTTATACCCATTCATGCAAGCCATGGCATAGGATCTGTAAGGTGAATACAATGACCAAAAATGCACCAAAAATGCGGCAAAATTCTGGCTTAAAAATATTCCAACTATTATTTGTTCTAAAATAGCTAAACAAATCTAAACGTATTAAATTTATCAAACTGCATAAACTGCTATGATTAATCTTTGGGTTTTTTTCCGGCCAATTTTATTTTAGCTGCCTGTCTATCTGTTACGCTCGTCTATCTTTTTGATATGATTCTAACGGCTTATTTTGGGACGTATTTCAGCCCATAATTTGTGCCATACTGCGCGAATTACGGGCTGAAATAGGTCCCAGTCATTACAGTAATCCACAGTTCTCATAGAGAACTATGAATTACGTCTCCTCTCCCCACTTGGAGAATACGCCGAGCGGGGAGATAAGTGACATGTCAATTACTAGCGGCGAATATAGTAATGATAGTCTATGGGCCGGCGCGCTGCCGGACCCTCCTCTCCCGCCCCGCCCCTGTACACATGGCGTAATTGCGGGGCGAAATACGTCCCGCAATTAAGCCGTGTGAACATAGCCTTAAATGACATTAATAAATTTCGGTCACTGTTTTTTTATTTTGCCAGTATCTTATATACTTCAAAAAGGAAAGGAGAAACAAGTACAATGCAGTGGAGTCTAATTTATAACATGCACATTTCATAATATGAAAGTACATCTCCATATTCTCCCTTGGGTAGAAATAAAAAGTGCAGTTAAGGCATGATCAGTCTAAGGATGCTTTCACACAGTGCAGTTTTGGTGCATTTTTAACTACGCACCAATTAAACTGCCTTTATCACCAAAGGCGTATTACCACAATTAGGGGCCGTTTACACGGCAGTGGACAAATATTTGTCCGGTTTTGCAGCCATCCCCACGGCCGCGAGAGGGGCGGCTTTTCTCCGCGATGAGCAGAGAACAGCCCTCCCCCCTCCCATTGAGATGCACATGTTCCGTCCGGAAACCGGAGGGAAGATTGGGCATGTTCAATGTTTTGTCGCCGGTCCGCCGGCGACAAAACCGCCGGGCGGAAAACCCGTGCAGTGGGGACTGCTGCATGGGTTTTCCATAGAGCACAATTGTGCTCATTTTCGGCCGTTTTTTCAGGCGGTCTGAAAAACCGCAAACCGGCTGAAAAACCGGCCGAAAACCCGTGCCGTGGGGACATGCCCTTAGTATGTTTGTAATCCACAAGTCTTCAAACACAGTAACTGATTACTTACTTGACACACCTTTCTGAACAATTTAGACAACTGAAAGAAGCTTGCTGGTAATAAAGGCAGTTTAATTGCAGCGCAGTTAAAACTGCACCAAAACTGCACTATGTGAAAGCACCCTAAGGTCAAGAATCACCTGCAGCACTCTACATTTGTGATTTTTAATCTCCTTGATAAGTGGTCACAAAAATTTGTAGGTCAGCACCAGCATAACCACATTGCCATTAAGAATGTTATTCAATATCAATGCTAATGGCCTTGAAGTTTTGCTATTGCAGATTAATGTGGGGTCTTATTAAGATAATAAAAATCATGGGTACAGTGTGCAGCATGTGGTTATTGCGACCTTTCCTTACCACGCCACAAGTGCACTGTGTATTTCTAACCTTAAGTTTGGTTCACACAGTGTTTTTTTATGCATTTTTTATTGCAGTATTTGTAAAACAAAACCAGGAATGAAACCTTCAAAAAGAGAGAGTACAATGGTAAGTCTTCTTTGTTTTGGATCCATTCTCTGGTTTTGGCTTACAAAAACTGCTGTAAAATAAGCTTCAAAAAAATATCATGTCAACTCAGCTCTTAGGTTTTGGTGATCAATAGTTTCCCATACTAATGTTTTGTTTTCCCTGCAGCACCAAAAGGCAGAATAACCAGGGCAACATGTATGAATGGGGCTGCTCCAGAAGTCTGGTGTCTTTTCAGCCCGAGATCTAGTGCAGCCCTGTTCGCTATATTGTTAAAACGGGAGGTGGGGCGCATAACAAATGTATGTTTCTACGCATTTATGAAAGGGAGAATGGCAAAAATAGGCGCATTATTGCTGGAATAGGTAAACCACTTTAAAGGTAGTTTACCTGAGCCAGAATTGTCATCTTTGCACAAGAATTTATGACCCACAGTAGACAGGGTTCATAAATTCAGGCGCATTCTACACTTATAATGTGCATAAAAAGTGGCGTCTAAACACCAAAAATCATACATGTCACCCATAATGTTCATATTTGGTGGCAATATACCTACCACTTGATGGAATACTGTTATTAAACTGTTGCATAACTCTCCAGCATATGTCTGGGAATTATGTGAGGCCCTCCTGTGTGCAGCTGCTAATTTTTCTGGGAATGGATCAGATACATATTGGCAGCATTTTTTATTTCATGGCCACACCTCAGATATGTGTTTACATAACAAATGAAAATATGTTTGGAAACATTGGTAATAAATAAGACAACAGCATGAAGCATTCACACACACATGATAGCATACAGCAATTTGTATTAATAATAATAATCATTAACATACTATAATAGTCAACATACACTGTAGCACTTTATAATTCAGGGGTTAAAAGTACAAACAAAATCAGTCAGTACAAAACAAAAAACCTATTCAACAATACTGGGGAACAATGGGAGTGAGGGCCCTGCCCGCAAGAGCTTACTGTCTATATATGATTTCCAACAGTCACGAGTGGAAGCAATGTAATGATAGCTCCTGGCTTCTTCCTTTTCTCCTTTGTACATGTGCCTGGCCATTACTCACAGTTGAAATATAATTCCACTGTGGGCCAGATTTGGCCTGCAGACCTGAGTTTGACACCCCTACTATAGGTGGAAACACAGTGAATACAATGTAACTGTTTATTTTTCTTATTCTGTGACATATCACGAGTTGTCCTATATTTAACCACTTATCGACATTGGACGTATGGATACATCCTGATGCCGGTAAGGGGCTTGTTGTGATCCCACTACACAGCCGCCGGATGTCAGCGGCTAATTGCAGCTAACACTCGGCGGTTACAGCGCGGGAGGGTGCCGCTGCCCCCCTCCGCTGTTTAACCCCTTAGGCAACTAAATGAGTGAGAAACAGTGCCGCACACCGTCTCCACTGCGATCGGGACATCAGGAGCGAGATCGCTGTGTCCCAATCACTGAACATGGCAGCTGGAAGCCTTGTGAAGGCTTCCATTGCTGCCATGTTTTCAATTTTCCCACTTTCACTCTCCCTTTCGATATTTTCTAAATAAAAAAATTAAATAATAGAAAAGTTACACATATTTGGTATCGGCATGTATGAAAAAGTCCGATCTATTAAAATCTAACATCACTTATCCCGTACGCTGAACACCGTAGAAGAAAAAATTCCAAACACCAAAATTGCGGTTCTTTGGTCATTTCACAAAATTGGAATAAATTTAATTAAAAAATTCCCATGTATTCCAAACTGGTAGCAATAAAAAGTACACTTCAGCCTGCAAATAATGCACTCTCAGTCAAGTCCATAGACATTAGTACATAAAAGTTATTGGTCGCAGAAAATGGAGCCACAGCGCAAATTTCAAGAGTAGAAAATGTTTTGAATTTTTTTTACGGTACCAAAACATAATAAAAACCATACATGCTTGGTATTTCCAGATTCCTATCAGCCTGTAGAATACAGTTAAAACATAATTTTTACGGAAGATTGAACACCATAAAAGCAAAACACCCACGCAGGTACGTTTTTTTCACATTTAGCCCCACAGACTTTTTTTTGTGGTTTCCCAGTATATTCTATGGTACAGTGAAGGACACCATTAGAAAGTACATCTTTGCGGTTTCCCAGTATATTCTATGGTAATATGAATAACACCATTAGAAAGTACATGCACATATGGTGGAAAATAAAAAAGTTATGGCTTTCTGAAGGCGAGTTAGAAAAAACTTACCTCCACCAACCTAATACTTTATAGAAGTGGTGGGTTACATAGACAAAGTCCTTCCCTTGTTTGGACACATAGGATGACATGTATCAACATTGGCGCTAATAGGCCAGTTTTAAATAGCTTTAAGGTAATGTAGAATGCACCAGAATGTATAAATCTGTTCTTCTGCAGTTCATACATACTGGCTTATTGTAGTGCCAATATGACAAGTCTGGATCAGGCAGACCACCTTTAACTTGGTCTCGTTGTTCTATCTGTAATGCACCAGAGTTTGGCCTCACAGAATCATAAATGTGTCTAATTCTATGAATGTGTTGTGACGCCCCCAGAACGCCCCTAATCATTGGCGCCTTAAAAAGTGTCACTACTGCATTTATCGTGCAAAAGTTTGGAATGCGACTATTCATACATCTATAGAACAGGTCTACTAAAGCTTTTTGACTCCATATAACTGGCACAGCCCCGTTCTTACATGTCGCCCATGATGTTCGTCTAAGTGGGTGTCACATTTGTACCCATCGTAGTATCTCTTAAATGCAAAGGAAAAGTAATGCCAAAAATAAAATATTTATTAGTCAAAACCATGTATAGTAAAGAGAGCAAAAATTGTACTGTGGTGTCCATGTGATTTAATTTATGTTGGGGAGACCACTTGTATCTCAAGACTAAAATCAACAATCCTCGCTACACTTTTCATACGCATGGACTTGATTTACTTGTATCGAACCATTTTACTGAATTAGAGCAAGCTGAATGGGATTTAAAACGTATGGCAATTGATCACATACCCCATTGAGACTATCCCATTTCCTTGGCAGTGCATCTCCTCCATTCCTGCATACACTTGGTAATGTATTGTGTGTGAGAGATGTGGCATTATTGTATGCCCATCTTGATGTGTCTATATACTATTTAATCACTTGATCTCTAATATAAGACACTTTAATACTAATGTTAAATATTATAGGTTATACACCTTAGATGACTTTCTATATTCAGGAATGGGTGATTTGTATGCGTTGTTTGATATGGACATTATTTTAAATTGTTTTTAGCCTTAAATTTTTACTATTTGTGACATATTAGTTTTTAATATTTATTATTGAATTAATAAAGAATGTCAATATATATTTGCCTATGACTTTTTTGTCATTGTATTCTTTTTTGGTGAACCCATTTACAGCGTTGACTTTAAAGTCAATAGCAGAATATTTAGATGAGGTTTGCCCACCAGCCCCATTATGCACTTTTTTCTCCAAATGAGTGTGGGTTAGTTCTATATTTTTTATTTATTACACCCACCTTATTTATATTTGTAATTGTTTGCGATGCCAAGGTTCCAAGATGGGGACACAATAAATAAACAAAATCTGTATACAGGTTAACAATGTTTTGTCTGTCACAATTTCCGGTGCATATATATACTATATATATATATATATATATATATATATATATATATTATATATATATATATTATATATTATATATATATATATATATATGGAAAGAGATAGATAGATAGATGAGATAGATAGATAGACAATGTTTAGCAAGTACTGATATAACTGAATGAGTGAGGCACCTTGTGTAATGTGTGCACACCATGAGATATGGGTTGATTATACAACGATCCATATCTTTTGGTTTTATCACCTTGTAAGTTTGTCTATTTACTTGGATCCTCCTTGCTGGTAATACATCTGTTTGCCTCTACTACTGTATATAGTTTAGATGCCAGGCTATCAATTCCATATCTTTTTGGTTCTTTATGTTGTACACTGTGATTCTGATATAATGAGACATCTTTTGTTCATGGAATATAGTCTGTTTCAATATTGGTGCTTCTAAAATGATCTGTGATTGATATGATGTCAGAATCTCCTTTGATATAGCGAGTAAATGCATTCTCTACATGTCGATCTAGCCTGACAGTTGTTTTTATTATTTTTATTTACATGCACAGTACTGTAAAATATTATGTTACTTAGTGTTAACAATAACTATATTCAAAGGAAACTTGCCAGGTGGTTTATGTTAACCTGTCTGAGAGCAGTGATTGAGGGAGAGAAGTGGACCTCTGTAATATATAGGGTTATATGAGAGAGGCGAGAAGCTGAGCTCTGCGATATATAGGATTATATGATACAGAAGAGTAGCTGAACTCTGTGATATATAGGGTTATATGATAGAGGAGAGATGCTAAGCTCTGTGATGTATCAGTTTAAATTAGAGAGGATAGAAGCTGAACTCTGATATAAAGGGTTATATAATAGAGGAGAGAAGCTTAACTCTGTCATATATAGGGTTATATGACAGAGGAGAGAGACTGAGCTCTGTGATATTTAGGTTTATATGAGAGAGGAGAGAAGCTGAGCTCTGTGATATATAGGATTATGTGATAGAGGAGAGGAGCTGTGTGATATGTAGGGTTATATGACAGAAGATAGAGGCTGAGCTCTGTGATATTTAGGTTTATATTATAGAGGAGAGAAGCTGAACTCTCCGCTATCACATTCTGCTCTCAGGTAGGGCAGCATAAACCAGCTGACAGGTTCCTTTTTAAGTTGATTGCAGATAGAGGTTAACGGAGCACTGCTATCCTCAAGAACTCATATCAATGTCTGGATCTGTGTACTGAAACAGTCACGGTCACAGACTGTCTTTTTTGCCCATAGCATCCAATCAGAATTCAGGTTTCATTTCAAATAGTACTCTGGAAAAATAAAGGCTGACCTCTGATTGGTTGCTATAGGTAACAAAGACAGTATTACTGCTAGACAGTTTTCATACATAAGGCCCTTAGTCTTTAAAGTGACAGAAACAAATTTGAGCATCGGTAAGAATCAGGATTACAAACTAATTCCCCCACTCTTTATAAATAATTTTTCAGTTTTATCTTAATAAAGTTGTATTGATGTATAATAAAAATAAAAAGTTTTAATAAACTTTGAGTTTCAGTTCATCACTATTATCAATTTTTCTGCCTGCTGACAGTGAATGGAGACATAGTTGTTTACATAAAGTGGCTTGCTTTTCTGTTGCTGACACGTTTGAAAGCTCATATGTTAACACTTATATGTAGTGAAATATTTATTGTATCTTCTAGGGGGGATACATAAGACAGAATTTACTAGGGGAGTAATTTGAGAAGCCTGGGCCCCATAGCAAACTTGTGATGGACCCCCCCCCCCCCCCCATCCACAACCTTTACCGTTGCCTGTTAATAATAGTTATGCATTTACTAGATAATACAAGGAGCAAATACCTCACCATACATATCACCATCATAATGCTTCCAAATAAATCGCACTGTACTAAGACCAACATTACCAATAACACTTTTACATAAGGACCCAATTATATTGCCAGAACATGACCACAAGTTACCACAAGTTATAGTGACTGAATAATGTCCCTATATTATTCCTGAATAAAGATCAGTATACAAAGACCAATATTACTACCATACAATGACCATAAAGTGGTAAATACCACGGTACACAGGCTCTGCAGATTGTATAATACCTCCATACAGTGATTAGATAGTGGTAGATACCAGTGTAAACATGCTTTGCAGACATTAAAGTGATTACAGTACAGTTATATCTTATGACTCACAGGTGAAGTTTCTCTGAGTTGTTCACTTTCCCTTTTCTTCTGGATCCACTCCAGATTGCCATGGTGATTTTCTCCTGGCCACCACTCATTCCTGCAGATTTGGATAGACATATCTTAGAATATTTTCTTATCCAGCACTTCCCTCACTGTCCCTATCCTCTGTAGAAACTTCCAATGGGTGGGAAAGAGGGTTCATGCCATAGCTTAGAGGTACAGTCTTCTAGATGGGTGGGGATGAAAAGATGATTAACCCCTGAAGATTGTGCTACAGCTATGGCCTTTACCTCTCAGATTCATATTACCCAGTAGGTAGGTGGGCAGGGCCCCAAGTAGGTTGATAGGCCTTACTTAGGTTGTTAGCCCCTAGGTAGGTTGATAGGCCCCAAGTAGCTATGTAAACCTTTGTAAGATGGGTTGCTAGGCTCCAGATAGGTAAGTAGGTTCGTAGGTCCCAGTTAGGTAGGCAGCAGTTAGGCCCCAGGTAAGTGGGCAGGCAGCAGTTAGGCCCCAGGTAGGCAGGTAGTAGATAGGCCCCAGGTAGTTATGTAGGCCACAGATAGATAGATAGATAGATAGATAGATAGATAGATAGATAGATAGATAGATAGGTCCCAGTTAGGTAAGTAGGCTACAGGTAGCTAGGAAGATTGGTCCTAGGTAGGCAGTAGTTAGGCCTCAGTTAGGTAGGCAGGCCCCAGGTAGGTAGATAGGCAGGACCCAGGTAGATAACCAGTCCCCAGGTACATAGGTAAGCAGTAGGTAGGCCCCAGGTGGCTAGGTAGGTAGGTAGTAGGTGGGTTCCACATAGGTAGGTAGGTTTAAGGTGGGCCCCACATAGGTAGGTAGGCTTTAGGTGGGTCCTAAATAGATAGGTAGGCTTTAGGTGGGCCCCACTTAGGTAGGAAAGCTATAGGTGAGCCCCACATAGATAGGCTATAGGTGGGCCTCACATAGACAGATATGCTGTAAGTGGGCCCCACTTAGGTAGGTTAGCAGGATTTAGGTGGGCCCCACATAGGTAGGTAGGCTATTGGTGGACCCAACATAGATAGGTAGGTTGCAAGTGGGGTCAACATAGGTAGGTAGGCTGTAAGTGGGCCCCTCATAGGTAGGTAGGTTGCAAGTGGGGCCAACATAGGTATGTTTTAGGTGTGCCCCTCATAGTTAGGTAGGCTATAGGTGGGCGCCACATAGGTAGGTAGGCTATAGGTGGGCCCGACATAGGTAAGTAGGTTGTAAGTGGGCCCCACATAGACATGTAAGCTTTAGGCGGGCCTCACATAGGTAGGTAGGCTGTAGGTAGGCTCCACATAGGTAGATAGGTAAGCTTTAGGTTGGCCCCACATAGGTAGGTAGGCCCCACTTTTGTGTAGTTTTTGATTCAGAATTGATGCAAAAGAAAGGAGTGAAAGGGGTTTAGCCACAAAGGCATTTCATTCCAGGTTTGTTCAGCTTCAGCTTTCAGTGTGCTCAAAATTGGGCATGTATAAATTATTTGAACTGCATATCATGTGACCCAGCAGTCTTGACATCACCATACCTTTCTCCACAGTGTGCTCACTCTAGTCAAACATAGGTCTGTTTATGTAAGGAGCTGTGAGCTGCTGAAATGTAGCTAAGTGGTTAGCAATTCTGTCTTCCAACATATGGTTCCTAGTTTCAAATTACCGTAGGAGCCAAACGTGGATTTTTTTTCTCAATGCACATAGCTAATTAAGATTTTTTTTTTCTTTTTTGCACTTTGTGACTAATTACTAAGGCGTACAAAAGACAGGAGTAGAATGAAAGCACCTGGGGTTGAACACTCGCTCTGCAGTGAGTGAGTCTCTGTGATTACTAGGCAGTAGGCACTGGGCACTGACAGTAGCTGCCTCAGAGGAGAAGTGATGTCTGAGCATGTGCGGCAAGACTGAGGAACTCTTGTCACTGGTTGTATCTCCCGAAAACTATGGATTACAAAGGTAACAGCTAAAAATGCTACAGAATTTTTAATAATGGTGAAAATGTTTATTATTTAATTTGTTAACTTATTATGTCAATTTTACGTTGTGGCAAAATCCCTGTAATATTTTTCTTACTCCTTACAAATGCTTCTGCATATGGTTAAAAAAAAGCATCACCTGGAGTCTTAGGGCGACACGTGTCAACTTTGGCACTGACAGGCAAGTTCTAAATAGCTGTAAGGCAGTGTAGATTGCGCCAGATTGTATGAACCTGTTCTTCTACAGTTCATACATCCAGTCGCACTGCAGTACCACTACAACAACTCAGGCTCAGGTAGACCACCTTTAACTTCGTCTGGCTGTTCTAACAGTTATGGGGTACATGTATGAAATCTGGCGTTTAAACAGCAAATTTCATGTGCATTACAGTGGCATAGAATGCGCCTGATTTATGTAACCACTCTACCAAATTCTAGCACTAGTACAACATTTCTGGCTCAGGTATACCACTTTGAAAGTGGTTTACCTGTTCCAGCAGTAATGCACCTAGAAATGCCGTAGCGAAGCTATAAATCTATAGCTTTGCTACAGTTCTAGTGCGTCTTGCCTCCCACATGCCCAACCCCAAATCAGCCGCATTACAAAATGCCACTTGATATTGGCGTACGGGCCATTTAAAAACGTAGCAAATGGGGCTGTGCTGGATATCGGACTGAAAAGACGGCAGATATCTTGCGCAGCCCCGTTCATACATGCTGCCCTATGTGTCTAGTTTTGGTGTCAATCATTCAGAAATGTGTCTAATCCTACGACACATTTATCCACTCCAACTCTTTGGCGCATTACAAAGTGTCAGGGCCGGCGACGATAGCACCAAAGATTGGAGTACGATTGTTCATACATCTATAGAACAGGGCTTTTTGGAGCATAATACACCAGAATACTGGCGCAGTCCTGTTCATACATGTCGCTAGTGACTTTGTTCTTTGATGCTGTATGCCCTCAGTAAGCTGTTACACTGTGCCCTGTTATAGTGTCTGATGATAACACTAACTGCATGATATAGTGTCTGATGCATTGCACGATCCACAGAATCCAACTTAAAAAATTAAAAAATTAAAAATACAGAATCCATCCCCACCAAAAAAAAACTCTTTATGCCCTTATATGGTTATATGGAGGGGTAGAGTAGAGTGTCTGGAAGTCTATGGGTGGTTGTCCAGTGCTGTAATGTGCTCATATATCAAAGCACTCTCTTGTAAGAAGTAACCAACCTCTGGATATAAACATTTTTAAATATGTCATTAGGTAGAATAAAAGGAAGGGGAGACTATATATAATACCCATATGGCTTATGTGCTGGCATTGCATTGGAATCTAACATTTGATGTAGGGTTCTGATACTGATTAGAGTTAATCTCTGGGAGTCCCAGAGATCAGACCGACTGTAATCAACTTATTATTGTGGGAATCTTCTAAAAAAAAAAAAAGACATATTTAAAAGTGGCACATTTTTGGTGCAGCATGTCGCCGTGTGTCACAGAGACATTTATTATGGCTTTAGACACTTTTTTGGTCTCTCTAGCATTGGGACGTGATTTGCGGGAAAAGAAACACAGGCACAATGCGAAACATTGCATTAAAACTGCACCAAAATTCTGATGTAAAAAGCACGACAACTAAGAATTGGTCTAAAAAGCTATACAGGTCTAAAGACGTGGCAAAATTATCAACCTACATGAGCCACTGTGGTACAGTATCTCAAACAACAGTACACATCTCTTATTTTTGTAAATATTGTATTATATCTTTTTATGGGACAAAGCTGAAGATATGACACTTTAATACAATGTCAAGTAGTCAGTGCACAGTAGGGTTATGATTTTTAACCTTTTTGAAAATTGTAATTATCCTGAATTTGCATTTGATGAACTTTTTCCTATATGTTAGTTTTCTTTTTGATTTTCATTGAAAAACCTTCCACGCCCACTGTAATTTCACTTTTGCCCTATAGTGAAACAAAAAATCATAATACTTCATGATGTAAAGCATAAAAAAATCATGTCATTCATGGTTCCCTCAATGAACTGTAGCTCCCCACAGCCACAAACACTCCCACCACCATGCTTGACTATACACAAGAAACACTTGTCTTTGTATTCCTCATCTGGTTGCTGCCACACACACTTGACACCATCTGAACCAAATAAGTTTCTCTTGGTCTCATCAGACACAGGACATGGTTCCTGTAATCCATGTCCTTAGTCTGCTTGTACTCAGCAAACTGTTTGCAGGATTTTTTGTGCATCATCTTCCTTCTGATAGGCTGACCCCCCACTGCTTTTGTTGGCAATCTTCTTATGGCCTATTTCTGTACAGCAACGATTTTTTTTTTTCACATCCTCAGAGTTTTTTGCCATGAGGTGCCATGTTAAAATGCCAGTGACCAGTATGAGAGAGTGTGAGAACGATAATGTCATGTCCCATGAGTTCATGGTTTATAATCAGTATTGTAGTTTCTATTACTGCTTTTCATTGTTCTTAAGTTTGTCCCTCTTGTCTCCCTGTATTTTTGCTCTGAGGCTTTTAGCTCCTCCCTCCTTCTAGCATTTTCCATCTTTCTGTCTATCTAAAGTACTATCTAAAGGTTTAGGCTAGGTTTATACAACATAGGACAAAAAACTCGTCAAAAAACAAAACCTAAAAAATTCTTTGAACCTCATTATTTTGTCAGTTTTTTGTCCAAAGCAGCTGGGTTTCCAATTAGTTTTTTGGGTTGTTTTTAGTTTTTTGCTAAGGTTTTTGGCATGGTTTTGGGGCTGGTTTCTTGAACAGTTTTTGGGCAGTTTTTAATATATGCACAATTCATATACCTTGTTTAAACACCTGGGTAGTTTTTCAGCAGAACCGTCCAAAAACCGCCCCCCCAAAAAAACACTGAAAAATCATCCAAAAATCATCCGGCAGTTTACATAGACTCCAATAGTAAATTTTCTGCTGGACGTCGTCGGATTTTACTACATATTCCTAAAACCGCTGGCACCCAAAAAACAGCAGAAAGAAAAGACCTGTGTAGACTACAGATTGTTTTTTGAATTAAAGTCTATGTGGACGTTTTTCTGTGCCTCCCTTTTGTGAGGTACTGTAAATCTTTTTAAACTGTTTAACTTTTAGATAGTGATAGGAAATGAGGGCCAGTGTTTTTAAATATAAAAAAAATCAGGATGTTACAGGCAGCAGAGCACTTAACAAATATCAGGGCACACTAGCCGCAGAGCAGCCCATAAAGTATGTATGCTTGTTGAGCTATGAGGAGATAGAAGTAGAGATGCCCTACTCTGCCTTTCTACCCACAAACACCATGGTTTACATTTTGCAATATACACTTCTTCATCTTTTCCTCTTTGTAACTAAATTCAAAGGCTAATCAATAGATAGTTTAGTTATATAATTATACTGTACTCTATTTGGAATTGTACTATATAGATAAGTTAGTTCTATAATTATACTATATTTATATGTTGACTATTCTAACTTTTGAAAACAAACCCCCCTAAAATTTGTCATAGTATTATTTGGCCAAAACAATGCTTTAAAACTGAATATTTTTTATTACTTTATTATGCTTCTTGCTTTTTTAATTAAGTTTTTGTAGAATTTTTTTTCAAACAGTGTGTTATTTACATGCATCTGTTATGTTTTTAGATTGTTTTTCCACATTGCAATCTATATGACGGATCACATAGTTTGTGATGAAAAAAATGCATGTATTATTATTATTTATTTTAGAGCAGCCATGGATTTCAGGGTGCTGTACATTCGAGGGGGGTTACATACATAACATAAGTAAAACAAGTACAATGGTGACGATAAATGACTAATAACTGGTACAGAGGGGGAGAGGACTCTGCCCACAAAGGCTTAAAATCTACAAGGAAGGTGGAAAGAGGCAGAAGGTGAGGGACGATATGTTTTTCATCTGACCATCTCTCCTTCTGTCACTTACAGGTATGCCTCTCTGTGGGACCACAAAGCCCAGCATTGACACAATTTAGATCCACTGTATTTCTGTTGAAATATTTTAATGGTATGCTTTTCTGTGATGTTATAACTTTGTTGTCTACCTCCATCCCTTGCTGTTCATATAGGCCTAAAGTCTCCTACTTCTTTTGCTGACTAACATCATGACTAGTGTTGAGCGATTACGTTGGCCATCGACATCGGTCAATGGTCGATAGTCGACCATCATCGACAAGATATTCGATGGTCGATAAGAGATTATCGCCGATGACCATTAAAGTCTATGGGAGAGCAACAACACCTTCATTCTTACACCCAAACAGGACTGGAGAAGCTGGAAATTAAAATCCACAACAGTCAAAAAGGATACATGCTACATCTTAGGCAACACACTTAGGTTTATAAAAGCCACAGAAAAAAAAATCACAGACCATTCACTATCCCTGTCTTGTACCACAGCATGACCCTTAAACCTGCAAACACCCACAATTAAAAAGTGCCAGAAGGCAGTATGATTGAACCATCATTTACTTGAACTGGACATTGAATATCCCTGTCCTGGAACGCAGCATGAGCCCCAAACCTGCATGATCCCCAGATTTAAAAAGTTTCCGGAAAAAGGAGTCTTTCAAACCACCATTTAGTTTCAACTGAAATAGACTATCCCTGTCCTGGGCCACAGCATGAGCCCCAAAACCTGCATGGGCCCCCAGATTTAAAAAGTGTCGGGAAAAAGGCGGCATATGACATCACTGGGTGAATCAGAGGCTTGCTCAAAGAAGCCAGGCTTGAGAGGTCCTGGACCTTTTTGACGGCGAAAAGCGAGGAGCGGGTTTTGCGCTGATCGTGGCTGGCGGAATCATATCAGCGGACTTCTGCGACCGCCCTCTCTCTTTTTGAGGAGGGACCCCGTACTGAACACTAACCCCATCATCTCCCTCCTCGTCCCAGGTGATGAAACGCTCGCAAGCAAATTCTGCTGAAAAGACCACGTTGGATCCGCAATGTGGTCTTCATCATCATCATCAACACAGGTGACTTGGTCGTCCTGACATTCTGCATCCAGGAGCTGCGGGCTACAAGCAAGAGGGACTGCAAGGCGTTGCCGCCCGCCCGGGATTTTTGCCGGCTTCCTTCTCCTCCTTGATGGCATCAGTAACTGGGCGTCAGAGCAGAAAAAATCACCTTTTTGGCCCCCTTGATCTTTTGACATCCCTTTGACCTTAACCGCTTTTTGTCATCAAGAGGCTTCAAAAATGGTTTATCCACAGTGGGGGTACACATTGACATTTGGTGTTTCTGTTAAAGGATGCGATGATGCTGAAGACGACATTTGTGGCCGTGATTTGGGAGACGAGAGGTAAGACGCTGGATGGGGTTTGCATTAACCACGGAAGGACAGATTGGCGCGTTTTCTTTACGAATTACGGGCCCTGACCCAGCGATGACATGCCTGCGGCCTCAACCATGATCTGCTGGCTGCGGGGTTGTCGCCAGCACTGGAAGGGAGCACCTTCTCTCGACCTCTCCTCCATTACACCCCCCTCTTTGCTTTTACCACCTTCTTTTTGCTCCAGTTCAAATATGAAAATTTTAAAGGTAGGGGAAAAGTTTTGGAAAGTCTCTTATTAAAAAGATGGAAAAACACACTATTCCAAATCCCTCAAATCAAAACAAAATGCGTATTCACATTTTAATGCAAAAAGATCATCAACAAACTGCCTGGCCAAAGTAAAAAAAACACGTATCTGAAATGTATTCGAATAATACAAGGTATTTTTTGGCACCTTTAAATTCACCTGTGGTGACTACAAAATTGCTGTATCCTTAAAGTTATATAAATAGACCAAAATATATGAAATACATTTATTTGTTGACTCAAACCAAATAGTCTTTAAACAACAATAAAAAAAATATTAAAAAAGGTTAGAAAGGGTGGCAAAGTTACTTAATTAAAGTGAGTTTAGCCATGACTCCTTTCGGGATGCATGATCCGATTAGGGGTAGCTGGAACGCCACACCAGGTACAGAACAGCTACAAAATTTTTGAAGGTGTTTCCCCCTTTGTCAACTGGTGATAGATTGCATGGGAGGTACATACCTATCCATATAAAAATTAAAGTGACACAACACATATAAACAAAAAAATCTAAAACAAACACTACACTGAAACATATGCCGTGGCTTATAAGTATATCTATACACAGACAACTATATATAGAGAGGTTACAAAATTGCTGTATTCACATTTAAGTGCAAGGTGCCTCAATGAACTAAGCTGTAGTGCGCCAAAGTGAAAAAACACGTACTGAAATGAAATTCGGATAATAAAAGGTATTTTTTGGGCACCTATCAATTAACCTTGGGTGATACAAAATTGCTGATTCAAATTTTAATGAAATAACTATCAAAAAAAGCTGGCCTGCCCCAAAGTGAAAAAACACGAATGAAATGTATTCGGATAATACAAGGTATTTTTGGCCCCTTTCAATTCACCTGGTACTGCAAAATTGCTGTATTCCTTTTAAGTGCAAGGTGCCTCAATGAACAAAGCTGTAGTGCGCCAAAGTAAAAAAAAAAACGTATCTGAAATGTATTCGGATAAAAAAAAGGTTTTTTTTTGGCCCCACAATTCACCTGTGGTAACTACAAAATTGCTAATCAAATTTAACCAAGGGGCTTATCAAAAAATTTGGGACTGGGAAAAATGCAAAAAAAACACTATCTGTAATGTATTCGGATAAAAAAAAGGTATTTTTGACACCCCCAAATTCCCCTTGGGGTGCTACAAAATTGCTGTATTCACTTTTAAGTGCAAGGTGCCTCAAAACAAAGCTTAGTCGCCAAAGTAAAAAAAACCTACTAAAATATTCGGATAATAAAAGGTTTTTTTTTGGCACCTAAAATTCACCTTGGGTAACACACAATTGCAAATTCAAATTAACTGCAAGGTGGCTCTATCAAAAAATCTGGACGGGCAAAAGTGAAAAAAACCGTATCGTAATGTTTTGGGGAAAAAAAAGGGTATTTTTGGCCCCTTTAAATTCCCCTGTGGACTACAAAATTGCTGTTTCACATTTAAGTGCAAGGTGCCTAATGAAAAAGCTTAGGGCGCCAAAAATTTTCAAAAAAACGTTTCTGTATTTATTCGGATAATAAAAGGTATTTTTTGGACCTAAAATTTCCCCTGGGAAACACCAATTGCGGGATTCAAATTTAATGAACGGGGCCTATCAAAAATCGGGTGTCACGGATGCCCGGGCGCCCCCTCGTCCCGGGTCGCGGGGCCTCCGTCCCCCGACTCGAGGGGCGCCCGCCCGACCTGGGTCCGGGGTCCACTTATCCCCGGGGGCCCCGGGTCCCCATGACTTCCCCGCCACGCTCGCCCCCGCCTTCTCGGTCCCCCGGCGTGTGCGGTGCCGACCCTTAGGGAGCGCGCGCCCCGGGCAGTCTGAGATTTAAAGGGACATGCGCCGGAAATTGGGCCCTTTCCCGGGCATGCTCCTATTTTACCCCAGCCTTTCCCAGGGGCCTTTCCCGGATTTTTTAGTGCACATGCTTTTGGGGAAACGTTCCAGAAAAGCCTTTTCTTGCCTACCCGGGGACCCACCCATGGGTTAGTTTACCGACCACAACTTGCCGCCTGCCCCGACCTTTTGGCCTGTCTACATTACGAACCTCAGCCGCCTCCCCACCTTCTGGGGTGTCCCCGACAACGAGCTCTGCCGATTCTGTCCCCGCCTACCCCTTGGCGCCACCCGCAGGGGAAGCCCCCCTGGGAGTGACCTGGTGGATCCCCCACAGCAAGCCCAAAACCCCCTTTGCGGCGGGCCCCTGGTGAATCCGGGACCCCCCAAATTTTTCCACTCCCTGGTTTTGGGTTTTACCCATCGCCGGGCGGGGGGCCCCAAAGGATCCACCCCCAAACCCCTTAAACGAAAAAGACCCGGGCCAGGGATCCCGCCAATGTCCTTGCCGAGCATCTCCAACATCCCCAAACCGTCGGGGTCAAAAAAACAAAACAGATCGCGAAAAGAAAAGCAAAAAGCAGCTCAAGCAGCTCCCCCTGTTTGCAAAACTAAACGCCCCCTCAAGCAGCAGTCGGTTTGAAATTGGTTTTCCCCCCCTGGCAGTCGTTCCATTGGTCCCAAAAAGCCCCCCGCTTTTTTCCATGCCAAAAAAAAAATTTTGGGGAGGGGGACCCCCAAAGGGGCCTGCGGAGCTTCATCACCCGGGTGCTCCCCTTCCATGGGAAAACTTATGCGGGTCGGGTTCCCCCCAAAAGATCCAAGGGGGCCCCCCCCTTCCCTTGTCATCTTCTTTTCCCCGGGAAAAATCCTTTGGGGCCGGGGAAAACCCCCCCTGGGACCAAAGGCGATCCGAAACCGTTGATTTGGTACATTTCTACGGAAAATTCCGAAATGTCTTCGTTTTGCTGAAACCGCCCGTTGAACCTGCAGAAAAGGGCCCGCCCCCCGGGGAGACTACCCCCGGGTGCATTCCCCGCACACAAAGCATCGGACCCGGCCCCGGAAGGGAAGAAAAACTTTGGCGCCACTTTCAAAGGGCCCCCCCCCACCGATTAAAAGGATGCCCCCCCAAACCGCCCGGGACTTTTACTCTTTTTTAAGGGGGCTCATCCATTTGGCTAACCAAAAATATCCGCTTCGCAGAGAAAAACGTGGGGAGCTTCCCCAAGCAAGAACCACCTTTCCCAAACCCCGCCTATCCCGTCCTGCTCCTTTTTCTAGGGCCCTCCCACAACCTCCTTCCCACCCAAACCGGGGAAGAGGCCATGCCAGTGGATAGACCCACCTAAACCCGGGCGGGGAAACTTAACCAAAAACGGCGGAAAGGGAAAACCCTTTTGTCCAACTGGGGAAAAGCCCGAAAAACCCCTCGGGTTTTTTGAAATGCTCCATCCGCGGGGGCCGGGGGAGACCAGCGCACCTGGGCCCCCGTAAAAAGGCGTCCCAAAAGGGTTGCATCTCTCCCCCCGTAAAAAACCCACCCGCCCCGGTCAAAAACGAACCCGGGGACCCCACTTTCAACTTCACCCTTTCCCGGGACCCGGGTTCGGGTTTGGGAACCCCTTTTTGGGAAACGCTCCCTTTTTGGGGGTCTAAACCCAACTTCCCCTGTTTTTTCCTGGAGAGCCCCTACCCCCATCCCCTCCATCAGGGGGGAAAAAAAAAATTCCTCAGCGATCTAGCCCCTTCCCCGTAGGGACCCACCCCCTTCAAATTGGAGCACGCATAAAGAGAAAACTTTCTTCTATGGAATACCCCGGTTTTTCCCGCCCACCCCTTTTTGGGTCTTCCGGGGGCTGCAGAAACTTTCCCCCGGTCCCTTGACGGGCAAAAACGGGAAAAATTTTTTTGCGAGGGGCCCAAGGGTTTTCGGTCTCCTTTGGTGGAACCTCGCCCTTGCCTTACCGCTTCTCCGGAAACCCCGTCAAAAGCTCTACCGGGCCCCCCCGCTTTCATATCGTGATTTTCTGATGTCTTTCCGAGAACAAGCAGAGATTTTTGTTTCCCAAACATTTTTCCAAATATTGCCCGATTGAACCACTTTGCCCGGTACCGCCTCCCCTCGGGGCAGAGTCTACCCCTTACCTTTCCTAAATCCCAAAGCCATGTTTTAAAAACATCCGGGAAAACCCTTCAGAAAGGATTTATTCGAAAAAACCCCTTCTCCCCGGGAGCAGGATTCCCTTTCGGAAAAAAAGGGACCCCCTTACCCCCCAAAATCACAAAAGGGGCCCTGAACAAATCAGGGAAAAAAAAACCCGGAAACCCCCCCTTCAACCGTTGACAGGGAACTTTCGCCCCTTTTTACGGGACGCAAGGTTTTTTCCCAAACGGGATCTGAGAGGGCCTAAAAATTTTACCCTGATCCGCAAGGCGAAGAGGGGAAGACCCTTCAACACCAAGACGGTCATTTTGATACCTGGGATCCCTTTGGGAAACTCTGAAATTGCGCCTGCCGTCTTCCAGGTTTTGGGTTAATGATTTTTCCCAGGATCTTTTCAAAACCCCTTTCGGGGTCTACCGGGATAAACATCCATAAAAATCTCCTGATCTTGAGCCCTCACCCCCTCACTCCGCCAATGCTACACCGCCTCCGGCTAATCCCCTTGAAATGCAAAAATTAGGGAAGTCCCTTTTTCCCATAAAAGGTCAGCCTTTCTGTTCCGGGGTTTATATTATCTCGGACCAAGGGCTACGGAGGACCCGCCAAGTTTCAGCCGTATTCAATGGCCCGCCCAGGGGGCCTGGGGGTAAAAGGGGGGCGAATTTCTAAAAAATTTAAAATTCGGGTCCCTTCGCCAAATTTTTTCCGAAAAAATTTCTTTTCTTCCCGGGAATTCCCCTTCGGCATGAATCGCGTTAAAAAGCAGCTATTTCCAGGCTGCACAGACCCTGCGGGTGCTGTAGAACGTTGTGCCAAGCTTAAATATGCAGAGGGAGCTTGGTTTGGTCTTCATACAATGTTGTGTTTTAGTATGACACGCAGATGACTGCCGCCGCTCTTAGAATCGCTTCACTATAAAATTCCCTGGGCACTTAAGAGGGCAAAAACTGACCAAAAAACTCAAGCGGGAATGTAGCCTGATAAAGTCATGCCAGCGAAAGCTGGAAAAAAAAGCTGAGAGCTCAGGTGGCAACATTAGTGACAGAGTGTGGAGGGCACGGCGGCAGCCACATCAGCAGAGGTCAGGCAGTGGCACAATGACATTCGGAGGTGGCAAAACACGAGGAAGCCACAGAGTGGCCCCAATGGGTGAGAGCGGAGGTACGGCGGCGCGAGTATGAGGTTTAGGCAGTGGCACGATGACATTCTGGAGGCGGCAAAACAGTATTAGGCCACAGAGTGGCACAATCACACAGTGTGGAGGTCACGGCGGCGCAGTATGAGATCAGGCAGTGGCACAATGACATTCTGGAGGCGGCTAAACCTTTTTAGGCCACAGAGTGGCACAATCACACAGTGTGGAGGTCATGGCAGCCCGCAGTGTGAGATCAGGCAGTGGCACAATGACATTCTGGAGGCGGCAAAACAGTATTAGGCCACAGAGTGGCACAATTACACAGTGGGGTCACGGCGGCAGCAGTATTTAGATCAGGCAGTGGCACAATGACAGTCTGGAGGCGGCAAAACAGTATTAGGCCACAGAGTGGCACAATTTACACAGTTTTGGAGGTCACGACAGCAGCAGCATGAGATCAGGGAGTGGCAACAATGACATTCTGGAGGTGGCAAAAACAGGAGGAAGCCACAGAATGGTACAAGAACCCCGAGAGCGGAGGTCACGGCGGCAGCAGCATGAAGTCAGGCAGTGGCACAATGACACAGTGTGGAGGGCACGGCAGGAGTCACAGCAGCAGCATGAGGTCAGAGAGTGGCACAATGACATTCTGGAGGTGGCAAAACAGGAGGAAGCCACAGAGTGGCACAATGACTGAGAGCGGAGGTCACGGCGGCAGCAGCATGAGGTCAGGCAGTGGCACAATGACACAGTGTGGAGGACATGGCAGCAGCCACAGCAGCAGCATGAGGTCAGACAGTGGCACAATGACACAGTGTGGATGTCACGGCAACAGCAACAGCAGCAGCAGCATGAGGTCATAGAGTGGCACAATGACAGAGTGTTGAGGTGGGTGGCAATACCAGTCCCTGGTAAAGATGGTGGTAGGCAGATGGAGAAACTGGCAGCAGATGTGTGGCAACAGGCGGGTGGCGGCATCAGAATAGTGGCTGAGGCAGGTAGTTTGAACCCAGACTGACGCATTGGTGTGTGGAAATCCTGGCCGATCCACGCCTGATTCATCTTGACAAAGGTCAGTCGTTCCACATTTCCCGTGGACAAGCGGGTTCTCCTTGGGGTAACGATGGCCCCCGCCGCACTGAACACCCGCTCTGATGCCACACTACTGGCCGGAAGGACAGCTTCTCCACTGCAAACTCGACAAGTTGTGGCCACACATCCAGTTTGGCTGCCCAGTAGTCCAGCGGATCTTCTAACTGAGGTGGCAGAGTGCTTTCCAAGTAGGCCACCACCTGTTGGTTCAGGGTCTGCTCCAGGTCCTGCTGCTGCTGCTGCTGCTGGCGACTGCCCTCCTCACTAGGCGGGTGAAGGAAGCTGCTCATCAGTGACTCCAGACTTAGGTTACTACTGATGGAGCTGGTACTGCTCCTACCCCCCCACCTTCCCCCAGCAGCCGCGGCAGTAGTACGTGAGCGCTGAGGAACCCCCCGGTCAGACCTGTCAGAGTAGGGACAATGCCGCACATAGGCAGCGGCCAACTGATTACGGAGGATTTCCCTATAGTATTTGAGTTTGTCTTCCCTCTCAATAGCTGGGAAAAAGGCTCCCATTTTGGACCGGTAGTGAGGGTCCAATAGGGTGGAGAGCCAGAAGTCATCCCTCTGCCGGATGCTGACTATTCGGCTGTCACTATCCAGGCAAATAAGCATGCTGCGGGCCATCTGCACAAGTGACTCTGAGGGGCTCCCTGCCTCCATTTCCACTGTATACTACCACGGTGCTTGGGGGTCATCGTCTCATCTTCCTCATCCCCACCACCTCCCCACTGCCCTGCCCTCCTTCTTGTCACCTGGTAGAAAATCCACAATCATAATATAGTCGAAATGTAAATCTTCAATATAAAAAAAATTCTATTTCCCCCCCTTTGAATTTAGATCAAAATTAGGATGATTTTCAGTTTCTAGTGAACGGGGATCTGAAAGATTTAACAACAAAATAAATAATACACAAAATAATCTCAATCCAATAAATTTTGGGGCTCAAAAAGGGAATTTAAGGCTAACCCCACATCAAAATTCGCCTCTGAAAAGGGGTTTACCCTACAATTTTGGATAAAGTCTAATCATAGAAAAATTCTAAAAATGCTTAGTAACAGATATATATAATTTTTATCATCTACCCCAAAAAAAATTTTCCCAAACCCCGGGTAAAAAAAAAAAAATTTTGGGGGGAGGGTTATCACCTAAATTTTCTCACCAAAGAGAAAGAAAGCAGACAGTTAAATTTCCACAGTTTCCCCAATCTTCCCACGCTTTTCCTAAAACCCACAAGGGTTTTTTTTCCACCACCATTGCGCCCAAATTTTCTGGCATAGGATCCATCTTTGAACTTTTTGAGTGGTAGATAGACATTTGAAACCCTTTTGGTACTACGCTCACCAGTACATAAGGGAAATTCCAGATATTTCCAAATTCTAGAAAAACACCTTTTGGTAACTTATACAGGGTATCTTGACAATCGGCATTATACATTTCCCATTCCACACTTTTTGGCACTTACAGCCTTTGAATTGTCAATTAAAAAAAATACAAGATTATGATAAACCATTAAACATACTTTTGTTAATTTGGGAAAATTTTCTGTTACAGCAAAATTATTTTTATTTGATAAAATTTTTTTTTGCAAATTCAGGTTGCCCAAGGGGCTCGGTTTCCCCCCCATCACTTGCAAACATATACTTTGCTTGTGGGAGGAGAAATTCATATTTTCCATATAATCCCTTTCAGAAGACTCTATTTTTACGCAGGTAATAGATAACCTTGATTATATGGAAAGGTTCACCCGCTGCAAAACCCCAAAAAATTTAGATTACATTAACGGGAATCAAGAAAACCCAAATTTTACTTGGGAAAGCAATAAAAAACGAAAATTACATTTTTGGATTTCAAACTAACGCAACATCACAAAAGGAAAATTAACCTGCACATACGGGGAAAACCCCTTTCGGAAATGGGATACTTAGAGCCTCCCGCTGTCATCCAACTGCATAAAAAACTTACCCGTAGGAGAGTTCATAAGGGCCAAGCAAATTGTAGCACACAACATGCATATGAAAGGGAGAAATCCACATATCTGATAGACTCAAACAAAGGGGGTACAAAACGATCAAATACAACAGGGTATTTCCAAATGGAAACCAAACAAAAGGGCAGAATTGTTACATAATTCTAGACCAAATCAATAATACCAAAACAAAAATTAGTTTTTATAACACACTTTATCGCCAATTTTTCTCATGGTTTAATATTGTTTTAAAAAATATTAAACCCATTACTCCCCCGATGGTTCCCTTCGCTATGAAAAAAATTTTAGAACAGGGGTTGCGATTTTTTTCCACTAAGTAAAATCAATAGGTAACATCGTCTCACCGAGCATGATATGAAAGCTCAGAACAAAAACAAGAGATGGTTAGATTTTAAAAGGGCCTTTTTAATGTGGGAAAGAGAGATGCAATCCTGCAAATATATGATCAGAGGGAAAAACGTTTTTTTTCCCATGCTACCAAAAAATCTATACAATCACCTCATCATAAAATTTCCACAGGATCAGTGGATATATGATTTGGTTGACAAGTACTCCAGATATTGGCTTACCACCAGAAGCCTCATGTGAAATTAGGGAGCATATTTATGACGTTAGCACACTAGACAAGAAGCGTCCGGGGGCTCCAACACTTTAGAACACTGCAGGGAAACTAGTTCTTTTCGTGTTAGGGCTATAGAACAGGGTTTAAAAAACCCCCCCCTGGGGAGATTGGAGGAGGTTTACTCACCTATAGAGAAGCCCCTTTGGGTTTTTTTTAGATACACGATATCCTGCAGGCCGAAAATTTTTTTACGGACCTTTTGTATAATATTAAAAAATATGTCATATTCTCTGTTTAATCTGTTTTCATAAATTTAGTGTACATTTTATATTCATATATTAATCTTCAAAACAAAGTCTTTTATACACAATAAAGAGTTAAAGTTCAGGTGCATTTCGCTAATTGCTTTCAGGAAGTGGTTATATATTGGTTTTTTGTTTCTACTACGATTGTGTTATGACTAAGGGCCATCTAACTGGCCTCAAACGCGTCAACAAGATGTAGTGTTTCTGTGATATTAAAACCTTTTTTACTCTTGTCCAATAAAGTGCGTTTTTTCAACTCACCAACTTTTCCTAATTTACCCCGAGCACGAGTGCGAAAATTCCTTTGTTCATACTTCTGTTTTTGGATCCCGCAGTCGGATACCTACCTCTCTTCAATGCACCGTGTGTGGAAGGGGAGCAGTCAGATCCTATATGGACTTCAAATGCCGGTGAGCGTTTTCTGTTTTCTTTTTATTGTTGTTCCTGATAAAGTCATGCCAGCGAAAGCTGGAAAAAAACAAGCTGAGAGCTCAGGTGGCAACATTAGTGGACAGAGTGTGGGGGTTTGACGGCGGCAGCCACAGCAGCATGAGGTCAGGCAGTGCACATTGACCTTCTGGAGGTGGCAAAACACGAGGAAGCCACAGAGCGGCACAATGACTGAGAGCGGAGGTCAGGCGGCAGCAGTATGAGGTCAGGCAGTGGCACAATGACATTATGGGGCGGCAAAACAGGAATACGCCACAGAGTGGCACAATCCCACAGTGGGGATGGCACGGCGGCAGCAGTATGAGATCAGGCAGTGGCAAAATGACATTCTGGAGGCGGCTAAACAGTATTAGGCCACAGAGTGGCACAATCACACAGTGTGGAGGTCACGGCGGCAGTAGTATGAACAGGCAGTGGCACAATGACATTCTGGAGGCGGCTAAACAGTATTAGGCCACAGAGTGGCACAATCCCACAGTGTGGAGGTCATGGCGGCAGCAGTATGAAGTTTCAGCAGTGGCACAATGACATTCTGGAGGCGGCAAAACAGTATTAGGCCACAGAGTGGCACAATTACACAGTGTGGAGGTCACGGCGGCAGCAGTATGAGATCAGGCAGTGGCACAATGACAGTCTGGAGGTGGCAAAACAGGAGGAAGACACAGAATGGTACACCCACTGTGAGTGGAGGTCACGGCGGCAGCAGCATGAAGTCAGGCAGTGGCACAATGACACAGTGTGGAGGGCACGGCAGGAGTCACAGCAGCAGCATTCGGTCAGAGAGTGGCACAATGACATTCTGGAGGTGGCAAAACTGGAGGAAGCCACTGATTGGCACAATGACTGAGAGCGGAGGTCATGGCGGCAGAGCATGAGGTCGGGGCAGTGGCACAATGACACAGGGGTGGAGGACATGGCAGCAGCCACAGCAGAAGCATGAGGTCAGACAGTGGCACAATGACACAGTGTGGATGTCACGGCAACAGCAACAGCAGCAGCAGCATGAGGTCATAGAGTGGCACAATGACAGAGTGTTGAGGTGGGTGGCAATACCAGTCCCTGGTAAAGATGGTGGTAGGCAGATGGAGAAACTGGCAGCAGATGTGTGGCAACAGGCGGGTGGCGGATCAGAATAGTGGCTGAGGCAGGTAGTTTAAAACCCAGACTGACGCATTGGTGTGTGGAAATCCTGGCCGATCCACCCCTGATTCATCTTGCAAAGGTCAGTCGTTCCACATTTCCCGTGGACAAGCGGGTTCTCCTTGGGGTAACGATGGCCCCGCCGCACTGAACACCCCCCTCTGATGCCACACAAACTGGCCGGGGCAGGACAGCTTCTCCACTGCAAACTCGGCAAGTTGCGGCCACACATCCAGTTTGGCTGCCCAGTAGTCCAGCGGATCTTCTAACTGAGGTGGCAGAGTGCTTTCCAAGTAGGCCACCACCTGTTGGTTCAGGGTATGCTCCAGGTCCTGCTGCTGCTGCTGCTGGCGACTGCCCTCCTCACTAGGGGGGTGAAGGAAGCTGCTCATCAGGGGACTCCAGACTTAGGTTACTACTGATGGAGATGGTACTGCTCCTACCTTCCCCCAGCAGCCGCCCCAGTAGTAAGTGAGCGCTGAGGAACCCCCCGGTCAGACCTGTCAGAGGAGGGACGATGCCGCACATAGGCACCGGCCAACTGATTACGGAGGATTTCCCGAATAGTATTTGAGTTTGTCTTCCCTCTCAATAGCTGGGAAAAAGGCTCCCATTTTGGACCGGTAGCGAGGGTCCAATAGGGTGGAGAGCCAGAAGTCATCCCTCTGCCGGATGCTGACTATTCGGCTGTCACTATCCAGGCAAATAAGCATGCTGCGGGCAGGGCCGGAACAAGGCATTTTGGTGCCCTAGGCGAGTACAGCCAATGGCGCCCCCCCCCCCTCGCTCAAAAAAAAATTTCCCCCCCACACACCCCACACCAATTCCTTCCCCCCGGGCCCCAGGTCTTGGGCCACTAATTTTTTGCCCATTCCACATGGGCCCCCGCCCATTTTCCTCAGCAGTAAATGCACAAAAAAAATTAAACCCCCTGACAATTTTTGGCATTTTTCAAAATCGCCCCCCTCCTTTTAGCATTTGCAATACCCCAAAAATAACAGCCCCCACTAAAAAAATCCACCGATACATGGACCCAAAACAACCGGCAAAATGTTTGTTATTTTAAAAAATCCTTAAAAAACCCAAAGGGCCCCAAAACTATTACTACAAAAGGCCCAAATTAAACCCTGCCAGCCCCTGACCAAACGCAACCCCCAAATGTGGACTATCAGCTGTACCCCAGGCTTGAAAAAAACATATCCCAAACCGCCTTTAAAAGTGACCATTTTAGTGGTAGATGCTAGTTGTATTTTGGGGCTCGGGCAAAAAAAATTTTAATAAATTACACTGAGGTTCATTTGGGAAATAACCGGAGACGTCTTTTTTTGATCAGCGTCTTTCCCTTTCCCCCTTTTCCTTCTCACACCCGGTTCAAACCTTATGCCAATTGCTCCCGGCCCGGGGGACTCGTCCCTGAGGATTTGGACAAAAATATCTTAGATTCATCACTTTTCCCAGAAAACCCCTTATTTTAGGTATAAAATTTCCACCTTAGTCGGGCGGGTATTTTAAGATATGCCTTTCTCAGTCAGGCAGGAAATATAGTTTATTGTCCACTTGGGAAGGTGGGGAAAAAAAAAATTTAAAATTAAGGGGCACCCCGGGTTAGGTATATACCCTTTGGGGGGTAAATGGCAAAAAATATGGGCTGGGGCTACAGGCAGGCGTTTGGGGGCTACAGGCGGCGTTTTTTTGGGGGCCCACGGGGCCAGGCTTATGGGGCCAAGGGGGCTTAGGGGGGCCCAAAGGGCCCAAGGCGTTTTGGGGCCACAGGCGGGGCTTAGGGGGGCCAACAGGCGGGGCGTATGGGGGGCCCCAGGCGGCGTTTTAAGGGGGCCCCCGGAAAACGGGGGGCCAAGGAAAGGGGTAGGGGGCCTCCGGGCCCGGCGTAGGGGAACCTCAGGCAGGGTAGGGGGCCTCAGGGGGGCCCGTTTTGGGGCCCCCAGGCAGGCGTAGGGGGGCCAAGGCGGGGCTTTAGGGGGGCCCGGGGCAGGCTTTTATGGGGGGCACCAGAAAGGCGTTTTAGGGGCCCAGGGGGGTTTAAGGGGGGCCCACGGGCCCGGGCCGTAAAAGGGGGCCAAGGCAGGCTTTATGGGGGCCCACGGGGAAGGCTTTTTTAAAGGGGCCAAGGAGGAAAGAAATTTGGGGGCTCAGGCGGGGGGAATTTATGGGGACCAGGGGGACAGGGTATGGGGGCTCAGGAGGCGTTTTGGGGACCAAAGGAACGGCGTTATGGGGGCCGCGGGCCCAGGCTTTTATAGGGGACACAGGAGTTTAATGGGGGCCCCCGGCAGGCATTATAGGGGGCCCGAAAGGGCAGGATTATAGGGCCCGAGGCAGGCTTTAGGGGGGGCCGCAGGCGGGGGCCATTATGGGGGGCCCCAAAAGGGCGGGGGCTTTTATAGGGGGCCCGCAGGCAGGCTTTAAATGGGGGCCGCAGGGCAGGATTTTTGGGGGGGCCCCCGGGCAGGTTATGGGGCTACAGGCAGGCATTATGGGGGGGCCACAGGCAGGCATTATAGGGGGCCGCAGGCAGGGCTTTTATGGGGGCCGCAGGAAGGAAATTATGGGGTACAGGCGGGGTTTATAGGGCTGCAGGCAGGCATTATGGGGGGCCGCAGGCAGGCTTTAAAGGGGGCCGCGGGGCGGGCATTTAGGGGCTACAGGCAGGTTATAGGGGGCACGGGGAGGCATTATGGGGGGCCCGCAGGCGGGTTATTTAGGGGGTCCGCAGGAGGCTTTGGGGGCCCTCAGGCAGGCTTTTATAGGGGCCGAAGGCGGGATATGGGGGGCCACGGGCGGGATTTTAAAAAACAAAAAAACTTTTTCATACTTCCCCAATTCCCGGGCGCGCGCTCCTCTTCTTTTCCCTCTTCGGGCCAGCGCTTCCCCCCGGCAGCCCCTTCGGGCGCACGGCCTTTTGACGGCTGGGGCCCCCGGGGAAAAAGGCAGCTTTCGCGATGTTTTCAGTCATTGCGGGGGCCTCCCCGGCTGATTGCGCAGGGGGGCCGCGGGGGGTTTCCCTAAAGCACTGTGGGGGGACCCGGGGGGCCCCGCTGTGTGGGCCCCTGCAGCCCCACCGGAGGACCCAGCGTTTTTCCGGGGGAGCGGGGCCCGACACTGTTCTGGGGGGCAGGGGAGCCCTTGCCCCTTTTTTGGCCCCGCAAAAGCGGTCAAAGGGGGCCCGCCGGGGGTTCAGGCCCCCCGGAAAGGGGGGGCCTGGCCCCCCCGGGCGGGGCCGGGGCCCCTGGGGGCCCCTTAGGGATAGGCTGAGGTAGGCGCCCCTAGGGGTCGCTCCCTTTGGGCCCTACCTCGTGGGCCCCCTGGCTGCGGGCCCATCTGTCCCAAGGGGGACCCCGAGGGGGCCCCCTCCCTTCCATTTCCACTGTATAAAAACCAGGGGTGTTGGGGGTCATTGTCTCATTTTTCCTCATCTCCTTTCCCCCTCCCCGATGTCCTGCCCCTTCCTCTCTTGTCACCTGGGTAGAAAATCCACTCATTTCACCAGACAATGCTTCTGTTTCCCAATGTCCCCCCCTTTCCTCCTCCTTTTTCGGGCCCCCAAAAGGACCATGTGGCCACGAGGGGTGTCCCCTCTTTCCCCGCCCCCTGCCCAGACAGATTTTTTGCATCTTTTCCCAGGACATGAAGCGTCGAATGCGTTATTCACCCCCTTTGTCCGGCGAGACAAAAACGTCCCCTCCTCGAATTGCCTCAAAAAGGCAGGTGTACGATGAGCTGCCATGGCGACATAAAGTTACCAGGGGAGTTTTTGTCTCCCTGGTCATCAAAAATCTTTTAAGGGCCCTTTCTTGTTTACAGTCGGCCCCCAACATGTGCAGGCTGGAATTCAGGGGTGGAAACATCGCATTCAGAGTGTGTTGGGGGGGCCGTTCTCCCGCTAAAACTCGGGGGAGGGTGTTCCTGGTTTGACAAATGGATAAAGTCCCATGCACTTTTCCCTGGCAATTTTCAGAATGTTCTGAAGATCGGGAAGACTTCGGGAAACCTTTTCACAACAGATTGAACATGCGCCATGCAGGGGCTGGCCATCCCCCCTCTTTGCAGCGTGGACCCATGTTCCTCCCTTTGCCCGTCACCGGGTTTCGTTTTGCAGTTGGGGGAAAAAGCCAACATCGTTTTCTTGCGCATGTGGGGCAGTTCCTCCCCTGTGTGACTTGTTCCCCGAGGCAAGCAGGTGTAAAAGCATGACACCGCTGTGCCTACACATGTGGTATGATGGGAGTACTTGTGGAGGCTGAGATGGTGGTGGTGGTGGAGGAGGAGGGGGGGACATTGGGCGGTGCGCAGTTTGACAAAGTGGAGGAGAAAAACGGGTCTCCTGTCCAAGTTGTTTGGTTTGGGCCCGGGCTGGAAGCACATTAACCCGTGGGCCGTAAAGGGGCTTACTGGCCCTGACGTGTTACGCTCCAGAGTGCACCTTTGGAACAAACCGATAAGCTAAGGATGACCCCCCTTCTGTTTTTAATATTTATGAAAAATGCTGGTTTCTGCCTTTTTTGGAAAGAAAAAATTCGGTTGGAAATCTCCCATCTGGTGGCACAAGCCATTGTTTTGAACGGGCAGAGGGGCCACCATTTGGAAAAAGGGGGGACTGCAGTACCAACAACTTGGCAGGAGCCCGGTCAGCTGTGCACCTTTTGGATGGTTGGCGTATTTTTGTCTCTTTGGGAATGCCTGTGAAGATGCTGGGCCAGAGTTGCGAGGAGAGGAGCATCTGAACCGGGAGTGAAGTCAAGAGAAAAAGCCCTTCTGCGAGGTGGTGGGCCTTGACTGGCTGCAAGGGCATGCGTGCCATGGGGTTCTGCTGTGTTTCCCGGGGGCAGGATGGACCCCCAAACATTGAGCCACGTTTCCCCCCAGGGCCCCCGGTTGGGGGACGCTGAATGTGTTGCCCGCAGGGCCGGGGTTTCCCAATTTTTAGTTCCCTGGCCCGCTTCCCCTTTCTGCCCACAGATTCTACATTTCCCATTTTTTTGGGCCCCTCCGGTGTTTTTTAGCAAAGGGAACTGCCACCCGGGAGAGTATCGGTTTTTACTGCCAACGCTCCGCACTGAGTAAAACTACTGCCCCCGCTGCCTCGTAAACCCCCCTTGTGCTGTACTTTCTTGGACCTGCAAAGGGGGGTTTTTTTCCCCCCGGTGGCCCCCTTGGCTCCCGCCCCCTCACCCCCCCTGTTTGCTATGTTTGCTGACTCACGGCACCCCGGCCCCATTTGGGCTGGTTGCGCTGCGGCCTGAGGGCCGAAAGCTGAGCCCCCTTTCTCCTGACGTTTGATGGCCTTCCCTCACCCGGCCCCCAAGTGCGGTTGCTACTCATTCCAATCTATTGTTTTTCATCGCCCACTGCTGTCCCCCTTTCCCCTTTCTTGGTTTTCCGGGGGCTGCCCTCTAAAAAACATGCCCCCCCCATCCCCACTCTAATCTATATTTGCGGCCTACTGCAAAAAGGGGAGGGAAAATTGGGGGCCCCTTTTTTTTTCCCGCTGCCAAGTAGTGCTGACTGCCCCCCCTCAAATTTTTTTTCATCCTCGCTATTTTGGGGGCGCTGAGCCCAGACCACATAGTAGATCTCTGGTGGGGGAAACCCGGGAGGGGGACAGAGGCGGGGGGGGAAGGGAGGGCCGTGCCCCGCCCCCGGGCCATCCCAAACTAATGGTTGTGTCTGGGTTTTCCCCCCGATTCTTGGGGCGGGGGTTTTGTCAGTGTATCTGGGGGGAAGAGGATGACCTAGCCCAACCCAAATCAAAAAACCCTTGGGGTTTGCTGAAAAACACACGGCCCCCAAAGTTTGACGGGAGCGTTGTGGCCTCACGAGGGGCCCCTGCTCGACGCCCCCTTGCTGTGCTGCGACCGGGGGCCTGTTCCAGGAATGTTTGTCCCACTGCCACTCACAGGTGAGGGGCCGGGCCCCCTCTCTTTTCTGACTTACTGTTTTTTCAAAAAATTGTACAGACATGTTTGATGATGATATCTGTATTTTGAAAAAATATACACCCTTTTTTGGACCCCAAATGAACCCAGTAACAAGTTTGGGGTTTTTCCCTTGGATATAAAATTTCCCCCCACAAATGGCCCCGGAAAAAATTTTTTTGTATGTGTCGTTTAAAAAAAACTGTGTGTTTTACTAAATGTTAAAAAAAACAAACAGGCTTAAATTTAAACCCTTTGGGGCATGAAAATTTGGCTACAGCAAAAAAAGTATATATTTTGGCGTTGAAAAAAAATGGTTTTAAATTTTTTTCAGCAACCAGCAAAAAAAAACGCCCTTAATTAACCCCCCGGATGTTAAAATTTCGCCCCAAAGGAATTTAGTGCACCCAAAAAAAATAGGTTTTTTAGGTGTTACAATTGGTGGTTTTTACGCCCCCACAAAAAAAAGAGATACGTTGTAAATTAAAACCTTTTCTTGGGGAAATTTGGCTACAGGAAAAAAATTTAAAATTTTTTTGGGTTGAAAAAGGGGGGTTTCTTGGGGGGCAAACACCCCCGCAAAAAAAAAAGCTTAATTAACCCCTGGATTGGGAAAAAATTTCGCCAAAGGGAAATTTAGCCCCACCCAAAAAAGTAGTTTGTAGCGTGGTACAATTTGGTTTTTTTTTACGCCACACAACAAGAGATACAGTTGTTTAAATTTAACCCTTTGGGTTTGTGAATTTGGTACAGGAAAAATGTATATATTTTTTGGGATTTAAAAAACGGTTTTTTGGGGTCAGACACCCGCAAAACAAAGTTAATTAAAAACCCCGGATGTAAAAATTGGGGCAAAAGAATTGAGCAGCCAAAAATGAAGTGGTTTTTGTATTGTTAAAAAAAAGCTGTTTTTTTAAATGAATACAACGGAATGGCTTAGATCCCACTTGGATATTGGGAAAAGTTTTTGCAGGGTGCAGTGGACGCAAAATGGATTTCAGATTTAATACCCCAAAAAAATTTTGAAATAGGGAACCCTTAAGAGAAAAAAGTTCTGAGACAAGCTTAGAAAACCCACCCCCAAAAACGCTATTAAAAATCAAATTTTTCAGTAAAAAGCTATCAGGCGGCAAACACCTTCCCCGATGAGCACAGTGACGGAGTTTTGAGGGTTCCCCGGCGTGCGCCCCGGGAAATTTTATAGTGCGGTGGGAATCACGAATCCCCCGGTCTTGATTGGCTTTACCCCGCACATGTTCCCCTGCAGGCTTTTGCCTTTTCCTCCCCGAGTGCTTTTTCCCCCCTGGGAGCGCAAAAAGCTCGCAGCCCTTTTTAAACAATCCAAAAAACACACTTCGTTCCCCCCAAGTACCCAAAAAATTCGACCTTCGTTCCGAACCGAAGTTTTCCTGAAATTCTAAACGAATTCCACTTCATTAGAATCGATTCACCCATCTCTACCTGCGGGCCATACAACGGTTCCTGGGCTTCTGCAACTTTTACCGGCAGTTTATTCCGCACTTCTCCACGCTGGTGGCTCCCATTGTGGCCCTTACGAGGAAGAACGCCAATCCACGGAGCTGGCCATCCGAGGCCGAAGAAGCGTTCTCCAAGCTAAAAACGGTCCATCCTGTCGCGGCCAGACCCAGCGAAACCCTTCTTGCTTGAAGTAGATGCCTCATCGGTAGGTGCTGGAGCAGTCCTCACGCAAAAAGGGCCCACAGGCAAAACTGTCACTTGCGGCTTCTTTTCTAAAACCTTTTCTCAGGCAGAGAGGAATTACACCATTGGAGATCGGGAATTATTAGCCATAAAACTGGCCCTGGAAGAATGGCGATATTTGCTGGAAGGGGCCCGGCATTCCATTTGTATCTACTCGGATCATAAAAACCTCCAGTATCTCCAGACTGCCCAGTGACTTAATCCACGGCAGGCTAGGTGGTCGCTTTTCTTCTCCCGCTTTAATTTTCAGATTCATTTCCGCCCTGCCGAGAAAAACGTGAAGGCTGATGCCCTCTCCCGTGACTCCGACGGGGGTGGGTTGAAGAAGCGATCCTAGAGCACATAATTCCCCCGGAACGCCTTATCTCCGCAGCCCCTGTCGACCTCCGGAACGTCCCACCGGGGAAGACATACGTCCGCCCTGCGCTCCGTAGGCGTATCCTGAAGTGGGGTCACTGCTCACTGGTGGCCGGGCATTCCGGTGCCCACAAGACGTTTCTCCTGATTTCCCGGTACTATTGGTGGCAGGACCTCGCTAAGGACGTTAAAGAGTTCGTCCAGGCGTGTACCTCCTGTGCTCGCAACAAGGCTCCTCGCCACAAACCGGCAGGTCTCTTGCACCCACTGCCCATCCCTACGCAACCATGGTCTCACGTAGCGATGGACTTCATAACCGACCTACCCCCTTCGTCCGGTAATACCGTGGTGTGGGTGGTGGTAGACCGGTTTTCTAAAATGGCACATTTTGTCCCCTTGCCAAGTCTGCCTTCGGCCCCGCGCCTGGCCGAGCTATTTTTTCTCCACATTTTTCGTCTGCACGGTCTCCCTCTCCAAATCATCTCTGATCGGGGGGTGCAGTTCGTTTCTAAATTCTGGCGGGCCCTTTGCGCTAAACTCCAGGTGAAGCTTGACTTCTCCTCGGCTTACCACCCTCAGACGAATGGCCAGGTGGAGAGAGTGAATCAAGTTCTGGGTTGTTACCTGCGCCATTTCGTGTCTGCACGGCAAAATGACTGGGCCAACTTACTTCCTTGGGCGGAATTTTCCTATAATTCCCTAGAGTCAGAGTCCGCGGGTGCCTCTCCCTTCTACGTGGTGTACGGCCTGCATCCCAGCCGACCTCTCACACTAGCATCCTCATCCGAGGTCCCAGCTGCTGACACTCTGGTCCAGGACATAGGGACCATTTGGTCCCTGACCCGCCAATCCCTGCTCCGTGCGTCTGACCGCATGAAGGCGCAGGCAGATAAAAGAAGAAGCCCTCCTCCTGTCTTCTCCCCGGGTGATAAGGTGTGGCTGTCAGCCAGATATGTCCGCCTCAAAATCCCCTCCTACAAACTGGGACCCCGCTTTGTAGGACCCTTCGAGGTCCTTAAGCGCATAAACCCGGTGGCCTATAAACTCCGGCTCCCTCCTACCATGCGTATCCCGAACTCCTTCCATGTCTCGCTACTAAAACCCCTGGTCCTTAATCGCTTCTCTCAGAAGGCAGTCCATCCTCCGTCTGTGGCTGATGCCGCTAATGTCTTTGTGGTTAAAGAAATCCTGGGTATGAGGAGGACTAGAGGGAAACGATATTTTCTAGTCGACTGGAAGGGGTTCGGGCCCGAGGAAAGATCTTGGGTGACGGATGAGAACATCCTGGAGCGCAGCATTATTCAGACATTTCGCCACTCTAAAAAGAAGGGGGGACCAAAGGGGTGGGGGTACTGTAACGGATGCCCCTGCGACCCTCGACCCGGGTCGCAGGCGCATCCGTGCCCCGACTCTGAGCGGCGCCCCGTCCCGCACCTCGGGTCCGGGGTCCGCTTATCCCGCTGCCCGGGTCCCCAGTGACTTACCCGGCCACGCTCCTGCCCCGTCCGTCTCGGTCCCCCGGCGTGCGCGGCGCCGCCCCTTAGGGAGCGTGCGCGCCGGCAGTCTGAGATTTAAAGGGACAGTGCGCCGGTAATTGGCCATTACCGGGCACTGCTCCTATTTTAGCCCAGCCTCTTCCCAGTGGCCTTTGCCGGATCTTTAGTGCACATGCCTATTGGGAAAGCGTTCCAGAAAGCCTTGTCTTGCCTACCGTGTACAGAAACCATTGGCTTACGTTTACCGACCACGAACCTTGCCGCCTGCCCTGACCTTCTGCCTGTCTACATTCACAAACCTCAGCCGCCTGCCCTGACCTTCTTGCCTGTCCCTGACTACGGGCCTGACTGCCGATTCTGTACCTTGCCTACCCTTGGCCGCCACCGCAGGCAAGCCCCGCCAGTGGTAGTGACCTGGTGGACTCCCGCCGCAGCAAGTCCATCCCGCTTTGCGGCGGGCTCTGGTGAATACCGGGACCCACTTAGATTCCACTCCCTGGTGTGGGCTTACGCCATCGCCTGCGGTGGTCCAGAGGATCCACCTCCAGACCGTTACATCTGGACTGGGCAAAAGTGAAAAAAACATGTATCTGTTATGTATTCGGATAATAAAAGGTATTTTTGGCACCTTTCAATTCACCTGTGGTGACTACAAAATTGCTGTATTCACATTTAAGTGCCAGGTGCCTCAAATAAAAAAGCTGTAGTGCACCAAAGTCAAAAAACACGTATCTGTAATGTATTTGGATAATAAAAGGTATTTTTTGGCACCTATCAATTCACCTGTGGCGACTACAAAATTGCTGTATTCAAATTTAACTGCAAAGTAGATCTATCAACAAAGGTGGCCTGCGCCAAAGTGAAAAAACAAGTATCTGAAATGTATTCGGATAATACAAGGTATTTTTGGCACCTTTCAATTCACCTGTGGTGACTACAAAATTGCTGTATTCACATTTAAGTGCAAGGTGCCTCAATGAACAAAGCTGTAGTGCGCCAAAGTAAAAAAACACGTATCTTTAATGTATTCGGATAATAAAAGGTATTTTTTGGCACCTATCAATTCACCTGTGGTGACTACAAAATTGCAGTATTCACATTTAAGTGCAAGGTGCCTCAATGAACAAAGCTGTAGTGCGCCAAAGTAAAAAAACACGTATCTGAAGTTTATTCGGATAATACAAGGTTTTTTGGCACCTATCAACCTGTGCTGACTACAAATTGCTGGATTCTAATTTGACTGCAAGTTGGATATATCAACAATGGTGGAATGGGCAAAATTGAAAATGAACACCTATCTGAAAGGTATACTGATAATTAAAGTGGAGTTTTGCACCTAACAAAGAGACCTGCAGTTACTAGAAAAGATGTGTATCCTAATATAAGTTCAGGCTGCCCAATATCCAGGAAATATTTCAATAGAAAACTGTTAATAATAAAGCTATTGCAGTGCAATGTCTACACTAAGTCTTGGTGAACTTTATACAGTATTCTTTATAGAGCTTGTCTGTGTTCGCCCGCGGGGGCTCCCACCCCCCCGCTCTCCCCCTGTGACTTTACAGCGGTAGATGCTCCTTTAAAATTCTCTACCTAACTACATAAAATCTTCCAATCTCTAATCTAACTAAGTTGTAAGAATCACAGCTAACAGTAGAGCTTTCTCTGTGAAGAAATAGAATAATTTCGCTGAGCTGTTTGGACACAGGCAGAGCGCACGTCCTACTGCTATGAGACGCTGAGAGACACTGAGGCTGAACAGGAAGGGCTGTTCTATGTAAAACGAGGTCATGTGATTTTTCCAGCCAATCGCTACCATACACATCCCATTCATGACGTCGCACACACATCTCACCCTGCTCTATTCTGTAAGCTGATTTGCTGGCTGTCAAAATGACAGGAAGCGCCGAAAATGGCGCGATCTTAATAGATGATGCACAGATTTTAACCTAGATTATCGCATGATCTAAAAATTTCGATCAACATAAAAACTGTGCCGATTTCAACTTTGTCGATAATAATCGCTCAACACTAATCATGACCAATGATGAGAATTAAAGGCGCAGATTCAATGTTGTATCAGTTCAAACATTTTTGCAGAAAACATTAAAAATCATATGTAGACTAAAAAAAAGCCTGCCAGTAGTTTTGTGTAAGTGTGGAGGGGCCTTGACAAAAGTTTTCAGACAAAACATCAATATAACTTCAGCATGGAGAACAGTTCATATGTACACCAAGAGTAATATAATAGTCTTGTCAGCAAACATCACTGTGGGTAATTTGGTGTGACAGGGTGTAATCACACTGCCCAATAGCACACATGAATTGCTAGTGTGCTGCCAGTGTCAGAACAGGTTTTGGGAGTAGCTGCATGCTTTCTATAGAATGTCCCCACCTGCAAAGAAGCCTTACAGCTATTTAGCTTCATTTAACAACGATATTCTCTACTTCACTCGTTTGTACTTTGTGATTAGAGCTATCTATACGTACCATAACTCATCGGTTCTGTTATTAATCATTCCAATATTAAAGTTCAGCTAAATAAATCATATCTCTGAGTATTCAACTGTCAAACAGCTGCCATATGTCACTGTATTTGATCAAAGAAGAAAATTATACACCGGTATATGTGAAAGTAAAATCCGAATTATTAGATACAAGGGATAGTAAAAAAAATGTACCCCAAGGAGTAATCTAATGATAAGTTACAGTATATTCAGCTGTTCTCTGTTCTAAAATCTAGAGGGTAAAGTATTAGTAGGTTTCTCAGAGCTTTTTTTTAAATCCAGAAACAGTGAGATTTAGAATACCCAAGATGAGGTAGAAGCAAACAATAGATATGTCAACAGTTTAGGGCACTGAGGTGCAGTTATACATTTAAAGGGGTACTTCAGCAAAAGTATTTATTACTTATACACTGGATAGGTGAAAATGCCAGACTGGTAGCAGTCCAACTACTGGGACTCTCACTGAATGCTGGAACGGGGGATCCTGGTCCTCTGCTCCTCCCAGAGAGTGTTGGAATAAATCTGTGGTTGAGTATGCACATTGACTCTCCAGTCAAAGTCTATGACATTGAATGAAATAGAGCAATGAAGAGGTGTACATTAAATGCTTCTGGATCGAATACCTCTTTACGTTGAGCATCATTTACCTCTTGCAGATCACACATCTAAAAACTGAATAAGTACTTATAACTAAGGAGATACAAGCTTTCACAGGATTTTGGGCACTACCTAAATGTTCTGTTCAGTTCTTGTTATAGATTTGAGGCCTGTAAAACTGAATTGGCAAAATCTGATATATTTTCAGTTTATGCATCAGTTTGCATCTCACAAAAAAGGAATTTCATGCTTCATTGTTTTTTTGGAGTATTCTATCCCTGTAAAGTGTTTTGCCTTCTGCCCAGCCTCTGCCTGATTTAGGAGCAGAACCAATCAGGGTTCTGAACTTGTGTCCAGTCAATGGCTGGGGCCAGGCATTTAAACCTGACTCTGTGTACACAATGCTTGTAATTGCGTTTTGTGTTCTGACTCCTTTACATATCGGTAATCTGTACTCTCCTGGACTCCAATGTGGTTTATACATACTCTCCTGGCCTTTGACCAGGGCTTGCTGAACTTAAAGGGAATGTATCATCAAAAATGACTTGCTTAACTCACATTTTTATGTTCAACACATTTTTTAAGAATTTTTGGTTATATTTTTTTTTTTCACTTTGGCCACTATGCCTAATAATTGTCTGACACTTCCTGTTCTGTGCAGAAAAATTCTCAGTTGTCTGCTCATTATCAGCACAAAAAGGGTCAAAGTGAAAGGAGACACCAGTGTGAACAGATAACACAGGATCCACCAGTCACAAGAGGAGATGTCACAGTTCACACTTTCAGCTCCCTGCACTGATTTCTTCCCAGGTCACAGAGCATGACTAGAAAACTCTCCTATAGAAGTGAATGAGACAGAGTCAGTCTTAAGTCTCCTATGTGCATGAAGCTACTATAAAGCATCTCTCTGACTGCTGTTAAAGCAGTGAAAACAAGATTTAGTGGCCAAAGTGAAAACTGCAAGACTTAAGAATTATTAAAAAATATTGAAAGTGATATGAAAAAAAAAAAATTCCTAAAAAATGTGTTTAACATAAAAATGGGACTTAAACAATGACTCTTTTTTGATGACACATTCCCTCTAAGGCCATGTTCACACGGCTTAAAATGGGCCGCATTTCGGTCCGTAATTATGCGCCAGAGTGCGCCTATTACAGGCCGAAAACGGCCCATTCATTACGGTAATCCACAGTTCTCATAGAGAACTGAATTACTAGCCGCAAAGACACGCCGCTAGCAATTCAAGTCTATGGGCCGGCGAAGTGCCGGCCCCCTGCTCAGTCCCCCGCTCCCGCCCCGCCCCCGGTCACACGGCGTAATTGCGGGGCGTAATTACGCCCTGCAAATACACCGTGTGAACCTAGCCTAAGTCTGTCTGTTGTTTGTCTACCCTTTGTCTTGTACCATCTGTACTCCATTATTTCTTCTTTGTGTCTTCCGCACCTGTGTTTGCCTTCAAAAACTTCTTTGCAGATGCAACCTGGGTCTCCAGCAACAGATTCTATCCTATGGTGAAGACCTAGAGGAAGTCTTAGATTCTGCTACCCAAAGACTATGGGATTGCAGATAACTGTTTGAGTGAGTTTTCTTTGCTCTGTCATCTTTTTGCCAGTTAGGGGAATTTCTTGAGTGGCAATTCTACTCTGGAGAATTTTTTTAAATAGCAATTCCCTAGCAATAATAATAATAATCTTTATTTATATAGCGCCAACATATTCCGCAGCACTTTACAATATAGAGGGTATAAGCACAGACAAACCAGACATTACATTAAAAAGCTAATTACAAATGAGACACGAGGTGTGAGGGCCCTGCTCGCAAGAGCTTACAATCTATTGGGGTGTATGGGTGAAACAAAGGGTGAGAAGTGCTTGGTTTACAATGGACCAGCCATGTTACATAAATATGGATGGTATACATAAAAATGGATGAACCTGCTACCCAGACCGTACATCAATATACAAATAAGTGCCTGTGGGTGCCAAAGTGCAGGAAGTGACGAATGTGTGACAGAATTTAGGGGGATAACAGTTAGGGATCTTTGTAGGCTTGTTTAAGAAGATGAGTTTTCAGAGCGAACTTAAAACTGTGAGGGCTGTGAGTGTGCCTGATCCCATGGGGTAACATGTTCCAGAGAGCTGGTGCAATAAATGCAAAATCTTGGAGACGGACATGGGAGGTTCTGATGAGTAAGGTGTGTAATCTTAGATCAGTAGCAGAGCGGAGAGTCCGGGTAGGGTAGTAGACAGAGATGAGGGAGGAGATGTAGGGAGGAGCAGCGCTGTGGAGAGCTTTATGGGTGAGAGTGAGGCGTTTATGTTGTATTCTGTACTGGATGGGCAACCAGTGCAGCGAGTGACACAGGGTAGAGGCATCAGTATAGCGGCTGGAAAGAAAGACAAGCCTGGCTTCTGAATTCAGGACAGATTGGAGAGGGTAGTGTTTACAGAGTGGGAGACCAACAAGTAGGGTGTTACATTTGTCAAGACGAGATAGAATATGAGCGACAATGAGAGATTGAATTGTTTCCTCAGGGACAAAAGGACAGCTTCTTTAGATGTTCTTGAGGTGCAGGTGGCTGGAGCGGGCAAGGGATTGGATATAGGGGGTGAAGGTCAGATCAGAATCTAGAATAACCCCCAGACAGCAGGCCTGCTGCCTAGGAGTAATGATAGTACCACACACTGAAACAGAAATAGCAGGGGGGGGTTGGTTACTAGCTGTCAGAAAGACAAGAAGTTCAGTTTTAGTGAGGTTTAGTATAAGATAGAGAGAAGACATTATGTCCGAGACAGTGGACAGACAGTCACTTGTGTTTTGTAGTAGGGCAAGAGTGATGTCCCGGGAGGAGGTGTATAGTTGAGTGTCATCAGCGTAGAGATGGTACTGAAATCCAAATCTGCTGATGGTTTGTCCAATGGGGGCTATGTAGATTGAAAAGAGGAGAGGACCAAGAATGGATGACTGTGAAACCCCAACAGCAAGAGGAAGAGGAGAGGAGGTGGAACCCAAAAATGAGACTCTGAAGGAGCAGTCAGAGAGGTAGTAAGAGAACCAAGAGAGCGCTGTGTCCTGGAGGCCAATGGTGCTCAGCATGCTGAGGATAAGATGGTGATCAACAGTGTCAATAGCTGCAGAGAGATCCAGAAGAAGCAGCAACGAAGAAAAGGGAAGGAAAAACAGAACAGCCATGTATGTGGTAATAAGTGCTTTATTTTCATTTGCCTCCATGATTAAAGATCATCAATGAGCTGGAAATACTTATTTAATTATTGCTATCCTGATAATATGCTAACGTATATTATAGATTTCATAGTAATTAAAGGTCCTACAGAACAGTATAAGATCTTTTTTCCATAGGTTGAAAAAAATTGCCATTTACTTCAGTGGAATCCATCTTTATAAATATTTCTCTTGTCACTTGTCACTTTGCGCTCTGAAACTGCTTTTCCTAATACAATGAAGAGCAGGAAAATGCCACCATAGCCTTTTTGGAGCCATGACATTGTATATTAGATATTATAGATTAGATATTATAAGAATAGGTTTACATCATCTGAAAGAAAGCAAGATTTTTTTCCATGATGACAGCAAATAGATATCCTAAATATGGTAAGGAACTAATATAGAAAGATTATTAAAAAGTTTTAATATACAGCCATGAATCTTACCTTACATTAAACTAGCAAACCTGTTTAGATCTTCTCATATCCCTTAGAAGGCTGGAAGTAGCTGTTATGGTAGCCTACGGACTCTGCCCTGCACATTATTGTGTGTTTGCTCCTATGGCTAAATGATTTGTTTTCAAAAATCACTTTAAGGGTATGTTCACACGGCGTATTGGGGCGCATGCTGTATGCAGCGCAATGTCGGGTGTTTTGGAAGTACGTGCTGATCAGCACGTATTTCCAAAGCAAGGAGGGGCCGTGAACAATTGACATGTCACTTCTCTCCTCAGGCGTATGATACAATCTTATTGTATTCCCGGGGAGACGAGGCGTAATTCATAGTTCTCTATAAGAGTTATGAATTACCGTAATTGCAGCGAGCATTTCACCGCGTATATAGCACAATAAGTGGCAAAATGCACGTGCAAATACTTGGCAAAATAAGCCGCGTGAACATACACTAAAGGTTTTTACAATTTTCATTCAACAATTTTCATATACCCTATTATAAAATTCTAAGTTCATAGTGATGGGTCCTCTTTTTAGGGCAGGATGGTGAGTGAGAAACAAAAGGCCACATGCCCGGTTACTATGGGCAAAAAAGTGAGTTTTAGACCTAAACAGTTTTCATACATGTGGCCCAAAGTGTCTCTTGCTCTGGTTGACCTGTTATGTCCTGCATTCCAGATACAGCCCATTGATTTGAATAAACACTGTGTAATCTCTAGTGCTGCAAAGAAATCATATACTTTACTGTCAAATTTAGTCAAATTTACAGATTTCTAATCAATTTATTTTCAATGGACCCTTCTCACAGGTAAGGATTGTCAACAGTAGTCCTGTGGTTTCTAACACAGTATCTCACAAAAGTGAAAACAGCACAATATGTAAATATTGTATTATATCTTTTCATGAGACAACATTGAAGATATGACACTTTGATACAATGTAAAGTAGTCCGTATACAGCTTGTGTAACAGTGTTAGGGTGCTTTCACACGGAACATTTTTGGTCTGTTTTTTGACACTTTTTTATGTGTTTTTTTGTGCAGAAATATACGCATCAAAAAACGCCCCAAAATCACTCCATGTGAAAGCACCCTTAATTTGGTGTGGCCTCAAAATATCTCAACACACAGCCATCAATGTCTCAACTGCTGGCAACAAAAGTGAGTACACCCCAAAGTGAAAATAGACAAATTGTGCCCAAAGTGTCAATATTTTGTTTGGCCATCATTATTCTCCAGCACTGCCTTAACTCCCTTGGACATGGAGTCCACTAGAGCTTCACAGGTTGCAGCCACTGGAATCCATTTCCAATCCTCCATGACGACATCATGGAGCTGGTGGATGTTAGAGACCTTGCGCTTCTTCACCCTCTGTTTGTGGATGCCCCACAGATCCGCAGTAGGGTTTAGGTTTGGAGACATGCTTGGCCAGTCCAGCACATTTACGCTCATTTTCCTTAGCAATAGAGTGGTTCTTATAGGTGTGTATGGAGTCATTATCATGTTGGAATATTGCCCTGCAGCCCAAGGGAGGGAATCATGCTCTGCTTCAGTATGTCACAGTACATGTTGGCATTCATGGTTCCCTCAATTAACTGTAGCTCCCCACAGCTGGCAGTACTTATGCAGCCCCAAACCATGACACTCAAACTACCATGTATGACTGTAGGCAAGACACACTTGTCTTTCTACTCCTCATCTGGTAGCTGCCACATACACTTGACACCATTTGAACTAAATAGATTTATGTTGGTGTCATCAGACCACAGGACATGGTTTCAGTAATCCATGTCCTTAGTCTTCTTTTCTTCAGCAAACTCTTTGTAGGCTTTTTTGTGCATCATCTTTAGAAGAGGCTTTCTTCTGGGACGACAGTCATGCAGACCAATTTGGTGTAGTGTGAGGCGTATGGTCTGAGCACTGACAGGCTGACCCACCACCCCTTTAGCCATTGCAATGATGACAGCACTCATATGTCTATTGAAAAGACAATTTCTGGATACAATGCTGAGCACTTGCACTCAACTTCTTTGGTTGACCATGCCAAGACCTGTTCTGAGTGGAACCTGTCTTGTTTAACTGCTGTGTGGTCTTGACTACCATGTTGACAATTATCTCGTAGCCTAGAAGCCTAGACCATCTTTATGTAGAGCAACAATCCTTTTTTTTTGAGATCATCAGAGTTCTTTGCCATGAGGTGCTAAATTGCACTTTGACCAGTGAGAGAAAGCATGAAAGCAATTACACCAAATTTAACACACCTACTCCCCATTCACACCTGAGACCTTGTAACACTAATAATTCACATGGCAACATGGAGAGAAAATAGCAAATTAGGCACAATTGCCCATTTTCACTTAGGGGTGTACTCAATTTTGTTGCCTGAAGTTTAGACATTGATGGCTGTGTGTGTGTTGAGTCATTTTGAGGTCTCACCGAATTTACAATGTTATACACTTGTAATATTCTCTACACAGGTTGTTGTATTGTATACATGTGTTGTTGTACAAGTGTTGGCCCATGAAAAGATTTAATACAACATTTACAAAGAAGTGAGGTGTGTACTCACTTTTGTGAGATTCTGTATATTACTTAACTCTTTGCCGTCGAAGCCAGTTTTGTCCTTCCTCACAGAGGCCCATTTTTCAAATGTGCCACTTTATTTGGGAATAACTTTTTGATATTTTTACCTATCCATGTGAGTCAGAGGTTGTTTTCTCCTGACACATTATGCTTTATGTTAGTATATACAATCCTTGCTTCCTCGTGAAAAATATCAAAATGTCTTGAAAATGTAGAAAAATTTGCCATTTTTACACTTCAAAAATTTCTACATGTAAGACACATAGTCATACTATACAAAATAGTTTATAACTAGCATCTACCATATGTCTACTGTACATTGGCATCATTTTTAAAATGTCTTTTTATTTTTTATATTAGAAGGCTTATAAACTTACTAGCAAGTTTTCACATTATCAAGAATACAGTATTACAACATAGATTTTTTAGAGACCAGTACAGTTCTGATGTGGCTTTGACAAGCATTTATGTTATATATCCCCATAAATGACTAAATCTAAAAAACTTTAACCCCTTAAGCCAAACGCCTGAAAAGTACTTAGGGAGACATGTATGAAGGAAGACAAAGTGAATTGTCGAGTCTCATTTTCAGTGTATAATGCACCTGAATGTATGAAAGTGGTTTTTGTGTGATTATAAATGGAGTCTAAAGTTCGGCTATGTGTTAGGCGACCTGTGGTGTGCTGGCTCTTGCTGTATGTAGAATAAAGGATGAGAGCAGCAATAATACATTTCATATTAAATGTAGTAAAAATTAGAAATTGTAAAATCTGAACAACATCAGTGGGTTATTTAATGTAAAATTAGTTTTAGATTCTATTAAATTTAAATACATTTTATAGTTGATATTTTTATATTTTTGGGATATTATATATGTTTATATTAATTTTATATGATAACATTTTTTATTAAATTTAAATAATTAAATTTTATATAGTTTGATAATTATCAGAAATTACTTTTTATTATTGTACTGATGAAATTTGAGAAATAAGGGACATTTTTTTTCCTAATGGTAAATCTCGCTCCACTTAGACTCCCCAGGCTCAGGCAGACCACATTGAAATAGATCTGCCAGTCCGAGCAGTAATGCGCCTAGTTTTGCCGAACCACATTCATATATGTGTCTAATATTATGAGTGTGGTGCGACACGCCCCGTGAACGCCCTGTGAACGCCCCATCATGATAAACGCATTAGAAAGTTTCGGGTCTTATGAACAATGCGTCAAACACATTTAGGCGCATTAGACATTGTAGACTGCTCACTTACATGCATTTTATGCCAGAAAAGGGTGAAAAACCCGATCATACATGTCTCCCTTAATAACCAGCACATTTTTTTAGTTTTTGCCTCCTTGCGTTTCAACAGTTGTAACTTTTTTATGTTTTTAATGACGCAGTTGTTTAGACCTCTTTTTATTTGTGACAAGTTCTACTTTTTGGGGGAATAGTTTAAGTTCACTTATAAATGATTGCAGAATTTATTTATTTTTTTTCTTTCACTTTTTTGTATTTTTCAATTTTTTTTACACCATCCACATTTCACACTTAATAACTTGTTAGATTAATTCTACAGGTTATTACGGTCATGTGAATGCCTAATATGTGTAGGGGCTTTTTTGTGTGTGTGTGTGTGTAATGTAGCACAATTATTTTTTATTAAATATTTATTTTTATTTTATTATTTTTTTTATTTATTTTTTTCTACACTTTTTTGTTTTTTCTCTTTTTTTGAAATCCCATGAAGGGATAACTGTTTTACATTTTTTTACACTTAGCAATGTATTACCATATTCATTTATGCTAATACATTATAATCTGTGTCAGTTTGACACAGGCAGCGATCAGGGCAACACACAGTCTACCCAGATTGCTGGCTTTTTACACAGACACCCCTGGATCTACTCTAGATCCCCAGGGCTGACTGAGCAGCCATTCCCCGGGCTCTGTCAGGTCACCGGGATTCCCAATCACCCAACAGAGCAGGGGAAAGCCCTTTGATAACGCTGCGGTCACACACTGCGGCAATCAAAGGGTTACGCGCCAGGGAGTGGAGTTTTCCCCCTCTCCCCGGTGCTTGCAGGAGCTGCGCTCCCCATATATGTGGATATAAAATGCTGTTTGGGCACATGCCAGGGTTTACAAGGAAGGACACACTATTTGTCTTTTGGAACACAGATTTTAGTGGGTGCCATGTCCCAGCTGCAAAGCCCCCACAATACTAGAAAAGGTTAAACATCCAGAAGTCACACCATCTTAGATTCAACACCCCTCAGGGAACTCATCCTGATGTGTATTGTGCATTTTAGGCCCACAGGTGTTTTTACATTTTTACAGCGTTCGCTGTGCGGTATAAATAGCATAATAACTTTACTATGCAGTTAGTACAATTACAATGATATCAATTTTATATGATATTTCATATTTTACTACTTTTACATAATAGAAATGTGTTTATGAAAATTTGCGTTTTTATGTCTTCATAATCCGACAGCCATAACTATTTTATTTTTCAATATATGGAGCTCATTATGGGCTTGTTTTTTGCAGGATGAGTTGATGTTTTTATTGGTGCCATTTGGGGTGTCACATTATGCTTTGATCGCTTTTTATCAACAATTTTGGGAGGCGGGATGAACAAAATCCTGGTAGTGCTTTTTTTTTTTTTTTTTTACAGCGGTCACCATGCAGTGAAAATGACTTATTAACTTTACAAAGGTTCTTACGCTTACAGTGATACTAAGTTTATATATTTCTTTTTATGTTTCACTGCTTTTACACAATAAAAACACTTTAAAATAGAAAGCATATTTCTTCGTCGTCAAAGTATGAGAGTCATAACATTTTTATTTTTCTGTGTATAAAGCTATGTAGGGGATTATCGTTGATGTTTTCATTGGTACCATTTTGAGAGGTAAATTACTTTTTGATCACCTTTAAATCCATTTTTGGAAGGCAGCATGAAGAAAATTACAGCAATCCTAGAAGTGCTTTTATTTTTTACAGCAGTCATACAGCAGTATACAGTAAATGACATGTTAGTTTTACCTTATGGGTTGATATGATTATGGTGATACCCAATTTATTGCATTTTTTTATGCAGTAGCAATTAAAAAAAAAGATTTTTATTGTGTAAAACAATATTTATGCCTCGCTATTTTCTAATAGGCATAACTTTTTTTCATATACGGAGCTGTATGTAGTGTTTTTAATGGTAAAATGGTGGTATACCTGTATTAGTTAATTTTTTATGTGTTTTTTTTACTTTTTTTGTTTCACTGTCAATTATTTTTTCACTCTTATCTCTTTTCTTACTTGTCCCCATAGGGGACATGACTCAGTGATCTATTAGATCGCTGCTACAATAATAGAAGTACAGTACTGTCCTGCTATGTATTGTAACTGTCAATCACCATTGTCAGAAGTGCCCTCTGGGCATGGACGGACGTGTTGACATCATAAGCAACACGCAAGCCTTTGCTTGCTAGGCTTCCAGGTTGTCATAGTAGCATTGTGTCATGGGGTGCTGATAGAAACAGATGGCGCTCTCTTCCTCTGGCTTTCCCTTAGCTGCTGTAATCGCGATTGACGCAGCACCTAAGGGATTAATCAGCTGTGACTGGAGCAAGTTCTGGTTGTGGCTGACAGTGTATGGAGTCAGTTGTAATATACAGCTGGTTCCATGCGTCAATCTGCATAATGTACCCATACGTCAATTTGGGTAAAAGGGTATTCCCATCTGGGAAAAGTGCTTTGTTGTACTGCTCCTCTGTTATTCCTCTTGGAAATGTATAAATAAATTGACAACTGCATATTACCATTCCCCTGTTAATAGGCCAAGTCTCAACATACTCTGATCTTATCTGATCACTGCTTGCAATGTTGGACTGCGAAGGGACACACTCTATTGACAAAGAAAATGGTTATGCCCTGTTGTCAATTTACTTCCCCACTTCCAGAATGACTAACAATGTACAGTGTTTGGTTTTATGCCTGTGTAATGTTTACAAGTTGTACCTGTGCTCCTTATGCATTTAGGTAGTCCCCGGCGCCGCCGCTATCCGCCGCCGCCGCCGATCGTTAGGGTCCTAAGCCGCTACCAGTCGCTAAGCTATCGGCTTAGCGGCTTAGGACCTTGGCGACGGCAGCGGTGGCGGGACTAACTGTATGTGCGTCCGCCGGACGCACATACAGTTAGATGCTTCAGCGGAGCAGAGAGCTCCGTGGAGTAATCTGTGGCCGAAGTCAGGATGCGGCTCTGTGCGCGCCGGAGTGCACAGCCCAGGCGGCGTGCGCATCATCACGCTGCCCGCGCGCGGCCTGGTGACATCACGCCGCTGAAGAAAAGACCGGGAGCAGCGAAAGCGGCAGGGAGCGAGGTCAGGTAAGTGCTGTCAGGGTATTACTTTTAATTAGCGCTATTCATGCTGGGGGCCTATTATATACTGTTATATGTGCAGGGAGGGGGGCTATTATCTATTGTTATATGTGCAGGAAGGGGGGCTATTATCTATTGTTATATGTGCAGGGAGGGGGGCTATTATCTATTGTTATATGTGCAGGGAGGGGGGCTATTATCTACTGTTATATGTGCAGGGAGGGATGCTATTATCTATTGTTATATGTGCAGGGAGGAGGGCTGTTATCTATTGTTATATGTGCAGGGAGGGGGGCTATTATCTACTGTAATATGTGCAGGGAGGGATGCTATTATCTGCTGTTATATGTGCAGGGAGGGATGCTATTATCTACTGTTATATGTGCAGAGAGGGGGCTATTATCTACTGTTATATGTGCAGGGAGGGGGGCTATTATCTACTGTTATATGTACAGGGAGGGATGCTATTATCTACTGTTATATGTGCAGGGAGGGGGGCTATTATCTACTGTCATATGTGCAGGGAGGGGGCTATTATCTACTGTTATATGTGCTGGGAGGGGGGCTATTATCTACTGTTATATGTGCAGGGAGGGGGGCTATTATCTACTTATATACATGCAGGGAGGAGCTATAATCTACCTACATATGTGCTGTGAGGCCTATAAGCTACCTAAATATACACGTGCTGTGGGGCCTATAAGCTATCTATATACCTGCTGGGGGACCTAAACCTGCCTATATACCTGCTGGGGGGATCCATAACCTGCCTATATACCTACTGGGGGACCCATAACCTGCCCATATACCTGCTGGGGGACCTATAACCTGCCTATATACCTGCTGGGGGACATATAAACTACACACCTACCTACTGGGAGATATATAAAGTATATAACCACCTTCTGGGGGGCGTATAACTCACTGGGGGACCCTTTTACCTTCACTGGGGGACACATAATTTACTGCGTGTGAAGTCGCTAACAGTCGTTAAGCCGGTTGTTAAGGCCTCAAGACAAGTCAGTTGATAAGAGTTAGCAATCGACTCCGCGGACTCCAGTCGGTTGTTAAGCCAGTTGCTAAGGCCTCAAGTCGATTGTTAAGACCTTAGCAATCGACTCCGGGGACTACATTCAGGGGTTTTATTAAGAATTGAAAGAAATGAGTGGAAGTATTTTAACATGAGATTTATCATTGGAAATTTGTTTAAGGCCCAGTCCTCTGAATTGTGACTTGGATGCGTTCATTGCTTAGCAAACATTCCACAACTTTGAATGCTACTGAAAACAAAAGTAAATTCTTCTGACAACTATTAAGTACATTCAATAATGGAATGAAAAGTGTCGTCAAGCACCGTCTGTACATTCCAGGCTCATGTTGTATTGTGTATAAATGGAGGACTTTCTGTCATTAATGTTTACTATTGAATTAAAACAGATTTTTCTCCTTATCCACAGAGCACTCCTAATAACTCTTGTATGTTCCAAAGTAACATTATTCTATTATTTGTATATAAAGTTACCCTCGGCAACTAACTTTAATTTTCCACCATATTATATAAACTTTCTGAATCAAATTAAATTATTTTTCTATGTATTATCAGAAAGTGAAATATGTGCTCAGAAACAGGAAAGCAGGAACACAAAGACAAATTGTTCCTCAAATATAACATTGCGCAACTGAGTTTTAATTCAAGTATCTTAAATTTTGAAAATCTGATACCAATAAATAGAATTGCTTCTTAATTTTCTTTCAGATTATATGGTATGGTTAAAAGTGAAGACAGTGAACCAACTTAATTAATTTGTCATGAGTTGATTTACACTGATCAGACATAACATTACCACCACCTGCTTAATATTATGTAGTTCCCCCTTGGACTACTTTTTTCCATCACATTAGAGAGATGGTTAAGTGGATTAAGATCTGGAAAATCTGAAAATCAACACCTTAAACTCTGTGTCCTGTTCACATACTGTTCCTGTACAAAATTAGCAGTGTAGGAGGACAGAATAACCTACTGAAAGAGGAATGTTGAGGATGTACTTGGTGTGCAACAATGTTTAGCTAGGTGGTCTGTTTTAAAAATAAGATCCACATGAATGCCAGGACCCAAGGTTCCACTGCGAAATGTTTCCCACAGCATTACACAGCCTCCACTGGTCTGCCTTCTTTCCTTCGTAGCAAACTACACCCTCCTTGTGTCTGAATGAGGCAGGCTTTAATAGGCCCGACAAAGCCTGCCCTGGAATGTGGAAACAACCTTGCAGGTCTCCTGCTGCAAGCAATCCAGTGACAGAGACCTACAACCTGATGTCACAATGTCACATAGTTTATAGGTAGTATACTTTAAGCTGTGATCATGACTTTTGAGCAATGTGTTTTACAATAGCTCTTCTGTGGGATTGGCATAGAGGCTAGCCTTTGCTTAACACAAATATGACTACGTTGGGTGTCCATCACACTGTCACCGATTAAAAAGTCCATTCTTGGAAGATTTTGGGTAGATACTAACCACTGCATACTAGGGATACCCCGCAAGACCTGTTGTTTTGACCCCTGCTTACAACACCTTAACTTCAAGACCTGACTGCTCACCTGACATTTAATACATCCCACCCCTTGACAAGTGTCACTGACAAGTCCTGTCATCTTGTGCCAACCAGCATCATTACAGGAACAAAGAATAAGTAGGGAGTCATTCTGAGGACCAAGAATGACAGGGGAGCCATGCTGAAAACAAAAAATAAGTGAGGAGTCATGCTACAGAAAAGGAATAAATGTGGAGTCATGCTACAGACAAGGGGTAAGTGTGGAGCCTTGTTGGGGATCAGGAGTAAGTTTGGATTTATGTTGGAGACCAGAAATAAGTTTGGAGTCATGTTTAGGATCAGGAATGAGAGATGGGACCTGCTGGAGACTAGGAATAAGATAGGTGTCACTCTTGAACTAGAAGTAAGAGCTGTGTCATTCTCGGGATCACAAATGCGGTGGGAGTCATGCTGGAGGCCAAAAGGGGGATTGAAAGCAGAGACATCCTGGGACCAAGAAATAAGAGGGCAGTTATGTTAGGGACCAGGAATTAGAAGGGAGTTTTGCTGGCTATCAGGAATAACAGGGGATTTATGCTGAAGATCAAGATTAAGCCGTGTTGGGGACTAGGAAGGAGAAGACACAAAATGTAACATCACATTTTATGTTCTCCAGTCTTAAAGGCATTCTAACAGACTACCCCATAACCCAGAGAAATAAAAATTGTGTAGAACAATAATAATGGGTATCCCACAGTCTTCAGTGGGTTATGCATAGTTTACTACATTCCTAATTTCTATCTGTGTGAGTTTTTTTGTGTAAAGAGGGTGAAAATCATTAGTTAATATAGTAAATGTGTGCTTCAAAAACAGCAATGTAACTGTAGGTAGATATATTGTACTCCGTTCCAAAAACTATTTGATTAGTGTTGTTATATTTTAATATTTACAATATTTAACAAAAACAGACAGTATTGTAAATGTTACATTGCCATCCTGTGTTTAAACAAAAATATCCCTTTTTATATCTGACTCCAACTAGGTGGAAACTCAGAGCAACATATATGTAGAGCACAGTGCTCAGTAAAATGACAGGGTTGCGGAGGTAAGGAGCTGTGCCTCTGCCTGGTTTATGTAATGTATACAAGGTTACCAATGTAAATAAAAGGCATGGCTTGGCCAGATTGCTCTAAGCAAAATAAATGGGCTTCAGATCTAAAAAGTGAAAAAACTGACTTGCTGATTGCAAGCAAGCTATTTCTACTGCAGGCTATAAATACATAAAGAAAAGTGTATGATTGACTGGTTTGTTGACTAATTAAGCAATAGTAATGATTTATGGTTTTTTTTTTTTTTTGTATTTTGCATTTGTCTTGTGGCATAACTCTGTCAAACCTAGGGTGTAAAAGAATGTAATATACCAAGTCACCTCCTGCCTCCATACAGTCAACATACAGTGGGTATGGAAAGTATTCAGACCCCTTTAAACGTTTCACTCTTTCATTGCAGTCATTTGGTAAGATCCAAAAAGTTCATTTTTTTGCTCATTAACGTACACTCTGCCCCCTCCCCCTATTGAAAGAAAAAAAATGTAGATATTTTTGCAAATGTATTAAACAAGAAAAACTGAAATATCATACGGTCATAAGTATTCAGACCCTTTGCTTAGTATTGAGTAGAAGCACCCTTTTGAGCTACTACAGCAATGAGATCTTTTCACACTGTGTCTCCAGAGACTAGTCTCAATTGTGGTTGTAAGGTCTCAGGGCTCTGGCTGGGCCAGTCAAGAATGGTCACAGAGTGGTTCTGAAGCCACTGCTTTGTTATTTTATCTTGTTGGAAGATGAACCTTCAGCCCAGTCTGAGGTCCAGAGCACGCTGGAAGAGGTTTTCATCCAGGGTATCTCTGTACTTGGCCGCATTCATCTTTCCTTCAATTGCAACCAGTCGTCCTGTCCCTGCAGCTGAAAAACACCCCCATAGCATGATGCTGCCACCACCATGTTTTACTGTTGAGATTGTATTGGGCAAGTGATGAGCAGTGCCTGGTTTTCTCCACACATACCGCATACAACTAACACCAAAAAGTTCAATCTTCATCTCATCAGACCAGAAAATCTTATTTCTCATAGTCTGGGAGTCCTTCATATGTCTTGAACTGAGGAGAGGCGTCCGTCGGCACACTCTGCCATAAAGCCCCGACTGGTGGAGGGCTGCAGTGATAGTTGACTTTGTGGAACTTTGTCCCATCTCCCTACTGCATCTCTAGAGCTCAGCCACAGTGATCTTGGGGCTCTTCTTTACCTCTCTCACCAAGGCTCTTCTCTCACGATTGCTTAGTTTGGCTGGACGGCCAGGTCAAGGAGAGTTGTGGTCGTCCCCTTTTTCCATTTATGAATTAGAGAGGCCCCACATTGCACATAAACCCCATGGTGGAGGGCTGCAGAATTAGTTGAACTTGTGGAATTTGTCTCCACATCCCATGTCTCTAACTCAGACAGTGATCTTGGGACCTTCTTACTTCTCACCAAGTGCTCTGACATTGCTTAGTTGAGCTGTGAGGTCTTATATTGACAGGGGTGTGCATTTCCTACTCAAGTTGAAGCAGTTTAATTAAACACAGCTGGACTCTAACGAAGGAGTAGTAACATCTCAAGGACAGCATGTGAGTTAAATATGAGTTTCAGAACAAAGGGTCTGAATACTTATGACCATGTGATATTTAATTTTTCTTGTTTGATAAATATGCAAAAATATCTACATCTCTGTTTTTTCCTTTCAAGATGGTGTGCAAAGTGTACACTAATGAGCAAAAAAATTTACTTTTTGGATCTTACCAAATGGCTTCAATGAAAGAGTGAAAAATGTAAAGGGGTCTGAATACTTTCCGTACCCACTGTATACTCAAAGGTTCATCTGTCCCCAAAATTTCTGTAAATAAAAGGAAACATATGAGGCAGAAGAGATAACTGCTATGAAGTAAATTGACTACCTTGCAATGAATTTCCATTTTCATACTAAAGGCTCATACATGGCCATACTATGGATCTAGAGTACAGCACCCACAAAAATCTATGGGTCTATACTGTACCGTCTCATGACTCTAATATATGGCAAGTGGCATGTTACAGCATTTTTCCCTGGAAACACTGAAGGAAATTAATGAAGCATGTGTGCTTCCAATTCATTCAATACTATAGGATGGACAAAACTACAGTAACATGTTGGCTATCTCAGCAGTCCTATTGCCTTTGAATGGCACAGAGATTTGCATGCTCTAACACAACTTCCAACTTGAACCTAAGATTCAGGACCACCACTCCAGGGATTATGGGAGTTGCCGTGACAACAGATGTATCGCCTATGCTGCAGAAAAATCAATGGTTTTTCCACTCATTGAGTCTTTAAAAGATAATGTGGAATGTCTGTGTCTTTGAAATACTGAACTAAACATGCAATTGTATTAAGTGATCGGGGAGGAGGGGGGGGGGGCAAGATTAGGCATCTTTCTCCTCTCAAGCCCCTGTGAAGTAGAACCAAATTTTATTTCTGCATTTCCAACAGCCACCACAGTTTGAGTTACGGGTGTCCTGTGTTGTGGGGTGCACATCAGCATATATATTACTCATGTTTCTTGTCTCAAACCACGGTAAAATAGCATCAAATTTTATTTCTGCGTTGCCTGAATGAAGCTGGTGTTCCTCTAACATAGACTTTAATGAGAATCAGAGATTAATCGCAATCGAGGATCGAAAACAGGCGAGATGATTCCACAAAATCTGGAATTGACTCGAAGCAGATTATTGGCCGAATCAATCATCACTAGTAGTACACACTGGGACAGATATCACAACTTGGGTTGCTTTTACATAGATCACTCCACAGGTTATAACATAAATGCCTGATATATTCAGCACTGCAGAGAGGAGAAAATAAGGTTGAAACCTATCCACAGACGGGTGCAGCTCTCTCCATTGCAGTTTATGGTAGTGGAAAATGCTCCTAGTATTCAACATAATTGTTCTTAGCTCTGCTGACTGTAAAAGAGAGATGGTGTGGGAGTTAGTGTCTTAAATATACTCATTAGCATTTGTAGGTTTGTCTTGTTGACAGATGTCCTCTCAAATATGAATTATTAACGTTGCCTTGGAGATAAAACATATCAACATTTGTGAATTTGTGTTTTACTAGCAATAAAATATTAATTAGACTATTGTTATAGGAGGTGTGGGTGGATGCCAGCACACTACATACCTTGTAACCCAAAAAAAGACAATTTACTCAATTTAATTAATAAAAATAATAGGATTCAGCTGTACTAATACAATTGCAAAAAGTTTCTATAATAACCATTTAGGCTATGTCTACACTGCATCGGACAAAAAACGCCCTGAAAGAGGCCGTTTTTTTCTCTGATGCAGGACCGCGGCTTTTGTCACGCTTTGTGCAAAAACCGCGGTGGCTTCTGGTTTTCCTGACGTCGCCCATACAATAGTATTGTATGGGAAGACGGCAAGAGAACGAGAAGCGCCAGCGTATTATACAACATGTTGTATAATACGCTGCTGCCGAAAGATGGGCAGAGAAAAGACAAGCTGTGTAGACTGCAGCTCGTCTTTCCTATTGCCGCCTATGGGGCCGCAGGAACGATCGTATCTTCGGCGCTTTTAAAAAACGAAAAGCGCCGAAGATACAATCGTTTTCCTGTGCAGTGTAGACATAGTCTTAGGGGAACATGTATGAAAACTGTCTTGGTCTAAGTCTTTCTTTGTTGTCCATAGCAACCAACCAGAGCTTACCTTTTATTTTTCAGAACACCATATGAAATGAAAGGGGAGCTCTGATTGGTTTCTATGGGCAGCAAAAAAAGTTGTAGAGCTAGACAGTTTTCATACATGTACCACTTAATATTCAAAAAAGAATAAAAGATTTGTCCCGCGGATATCAGGCATGGGGGGTCCCCTACCAGAGAAAGATGGAACCACCTGCAATTTGCCCCGTGAAAGCAGCTAAACACCAACTTTCATCTGACATAGGACTCAGAAGTTGTACAGTACACTGACAAGCAAAAGGGTAAAAATGTTTTGAACTTTTGACTTTTAGGCTCCATATTTCACCACCCACTAAAGCTTTGAACGTGAGACTACCGTCATTTTATAGACAATCATCTTGGCTATCCCATACATCAGTTTGACTTGCCACTATTTAGCATCTGCTAAGTTCTTCAGATTCTTCTTTATGTAACTGCATTGTTACTGTTTTGCTCCTTGAAGTGGAATAATCTTTTTCTTCTTGTATACTACAAATTACAACCTGTTCTCACATTCCTTAAAAGCTCAATGTATTATTAGGTTGATTCCCAAGCAAAAAGTCACTGGTTCAAATCGTGAAGCAGCTATAAAGAGGATTTTTCCAAGAAAAGATAAACAGCATCATCCAGCTTATTAATCGTGTTCTCTCAGTGTAACGGGTTGCGCCGCGGTCCGGGCCACGGACCGCGGTCACACCCGCGTTCCCGATGACAGGTCTCCGGCGGGGACGGGTGGCGCCGCGGGCCACCCCGGGCCGGTTGGTGGGGGGAAACCCGCCCCTTCCCCCCTCACCAGGTCTCGCTCCCGCCCCGGTCCCCCGTCCCCTGTGGGCCGGGGAAATGCGCTTTCACGCCCCCTAGCGCGCCAGCCTCGCCTTGTAAATTTAAAGGGACAGTGCGTTTGGAAAATTTGGGTAATTCCGGGCCCGCCGCCCCTAAATAATTTTGGGCCCCCACGTCACTTCCCTGCTGGACTATGTTGCCCCGAGCCCTTAAGAAAGCTTTTCCTCAAGTGTATTGTCCCCTTTTAAACCGTGTCCCTGACCCTTGCTTTTTTTTCCCCGACTTGAACCTTTTGGCGCCTGCCCGGCCCTTTCCTTTCCTGCCCACGACTAGGGATTCCAAATTTCCCCGATTCTGTCCCCTCGTGCCCCCGCCATCGAAAAGGGGAAAAATCATGCCCGGGGGGGGACGACCTGGTACCCTCACGCCGCGCAAAGTCCATCCCGTTTGCGGCGGGCTTGGGGAAAACCGGGGGTTTACTTAGATTCCTTTCCCCCCTGGGTGGCTTAACAAACATCTCTTCCCGGGGGCCCAAAGGGGGATCCCACTACCCAACCCGGGTTAAACGGTTAAAATCCACCCCATGGATCCCGCCAAGGTCCCCTTTCCAAGCATCGGGGGAATCTTACGACGAGGGGTTCCCCCGCAGCGCAAAAAACCCGCAAACGGGCCACAGCAGTTGGGCCCCCCGGGGGGCTCCCCCCCAAAGATGCTCGGGTCATGGGCATCCCAAAAAACAGCCCCCCCGACCAGGGGCCCCCCCGTCATGGGCCTCAACAGCCGTTCCTTTGGGCTCCCGGGGGACCCAAGCCCCCGGCCCCCTTTTTTCCCCATGGGCTTTTTCCGGGGATCCCAAGCTCTGCCGGGGGTTTTTTTTAAACCCAGTGCTTTTAGGGCACGTGGAACAAAAGGGCCCCAAAGGTTTTCCCTCGGGAGGGTCAAGGGGGCCTTTCGGGTTTGAGCCTACTATCCGGAAAGGAAAGGCCCTTGGGGGGCGACTCCCCTCTGGGCGGGCCCGGCCCCTGGTGACTGGCGGATCTAAAAGGCCCGTCCCCGGGAAAATTCCAAAAACCGTTTTCGCGGGGGATTTTGGGGGTGCTTTCCCCCTCCGGGGCGAAAACCGCCCTCTTGAGCCTTTTTCGCCCAAGGCACTCCTCGGGGGGTTGACCTTTTGGGGGGTTCCATTTGGGGGGGTACCCATACTTCGGAGTCCGGGGGAAATGATCCCCCCCCCCCCCCCTCTGCGCCAACTTTAAAAAGGGGTTCTGCCAGCGGGGGAAAAAGAAGTTTTGGCAGAAAAGAGACCTCCCTTTCCCCCCTAAAGTAAACTCACAATCGGGCAAACTTTTTTAACGTTATAATTTTTCCACAGCGAGGCGGGGAAAGAGCTGGGGTCGGGAAAAAAGGACTTCCCACGCCCCTCGTGGCTTTTTTCCACCTGGTTTCCCAATTTTCCCGGCTTTCTCCATGCTACCCCCTAAAAGCCCTGAGGTGGCCCATGGAAGGGGCCCCGGGAAAACCATTTTATCGGGCAGGGGGTTGAACCGTCGCCAAACCCCCAAAAAATTTTTCCCTTTTTCTACTGGGGCT